>JAGFPH010003808.1:80697-101076 GCA_018207615.1 Philaenus spumarius
TATAAAATGATACCCCACACTGAATTTTCAAAATTTTTATCAAAAAACGTGGCTCCGAAGCGCTACGACTTTTTAACTGTCAAAATCGGTTTTTCCGTACCCAAAAACATAAAAAACAATACCCCACACTGAATTTTCAAAATGTTTATCCAAAAACGTGACGCCGAAGCATTATGACTTTTTAACTGTCAAAATCGGTTTTCCCGTACTCAGTTACTTCGAATACACATTGTGAGTCCAGTTCAGTACTGATAGCGTATTCGCAGTAGCCCCGGTAGCGGTGAGTTGGAATGAAATTGAATGTAACGAGGAAATATAAACCCTGCAATCGCCGGGCAATATCGGCGGTCGCGGCAATCGCGTACACGGACGTATTTACAGAGATCGGTAGTGGCCGTGCTCGGAATCGATGGAATCGGAATCGACTTTCACGGAATCGACTCGATGCCGATTCCAGTGCCGAGAATCGGTGGAATCGACTTTTGGAATCGAGAATCGACCCATCCCTAGTAAGAAGTTTAATGTACTTTACTTCATTTTTAAATTAAATGATATGATTCTATGTAGAGATGGCCTTGGTAAAGCAAAAAGAATTCATTGGCCCAGATCCTTCCAGAGGGAAACCCAAGTGCTACCTAAGGAATGTTGTTGAAATCTGGATAGAGAAATGTTGGTCATGATACTGGAACGATGCTTAGGCAGAAAAAAATTTTCATCCGCCTCGAAAACTCAAAAGTGGCAGAAACAATCTTAGGCGGATTGTAGGTATTCTCACTGGCTACTGAATTGAATCGGTTGTGGGAGTGCGAGAAGGCTCTCTCGTGAAGGAGATTCAAAGGTTAGCTCAGATGAGTTCTGTGGTGTCCTAAGACCATGCTTCGAAAATATAATGAAAGTGGTGTTGATATTTATGAAAATTTGTTAGAATATCAAATTAATGATAATGATATGGTACAAGAAAAGATTAAAAGTGGATTACAGGAAAGTATATATATAAAATTGAGGTACATTTTATTGTAGAAGATATCAAAATAAAATTTTCAGGAAAAATTGTTATAGCAAATTTATTTATGTTTAGAGATTTTAAGCTACTGTAACTGAATTTTTAAAAATAATTTAGGTTACACTGTTTTAAGTTTTTTCTTTGTCATCAGATATCTAGTTTCGACCTCTCATAATAGAATGTCATCTTTAGATCCATAAAAAATAATTGCACTTAGGTATTTGTTCTTGTGAACTTTGTTGATCACATAAATATTCACACTCATAAACAACAATTAACTTTCAAACAATTAACATTTTAAAGATGTATATGGTCAGGAAATATATATCCCTTCAGAAATATATAGGCTATATTTAGTCTCCACCAACAATGAAGTGTCCACAAAATATTAAATGAACTTACGAATTCTGTGATCCGCTGTGAGTTCCTCCATTCAGTTCAGTGCTTGTAGACGGTACAGGGCATTCCTCTTCTTTCATTCTGATTGTAGGCTAACCTATTATGAAATAAAAATATACAGTCATTTTTATTTATTTAAAAATATTTAATGGATTTCACCCACCTTATAGATTAAAATATCTTGTCCAAATTGAAAAACAATATTAGGAATGTTTTCCAAGACAACACAATAACACGTACAACACATACACAAGAACACACACAGTACTATATTTGATCTTAGAAATGGAAAAATCTGGTTCACGGACGCAAAAACAGACAAAGGTATGGGAGCCAAAATGTATTCCTACATGCACAAAGGACCGTACACACAGAAAAGATACTCAGTGACGCTGGGGTTCTATTCTACGGTCTTCCAAACAGAGGTATTCGCAATACTTGCATGCATTAAACGAATACTGGACTCAGAAAGCATGAGAACAGATGTTGCGATATGTTCTGATAGTCAGGCGGCCATAAAGGCTAAATTACAGCATCAAGAACAACGCCAAAGTTGGTCTGGGAATGCAAGTTACTACTGGATCAGCTGTCGAGCAGTAGGCAAGTAAGATTTGTTTGGGTCCCTGGACATGAAGGAGTAGAAAGGAATGAAATAGCAGACAAACTGGCTAGAAGAGGAGCTGAAACTCCACCGATGGGCCCAGAACCGATGATAGGAATATAAAGAGGATATGGGAAAGAAAGTGTAAGAAAAAATTTTCAATCAGAACACTTGCACAGATGGAGAGAGACACGCAGACAGACGATTTCATTGATGGCCTAGATGGACATCTAAGCAGAACACTGCTGGGTCTTGGCAGGCCGGAAGTGAGGATGTTGGTCCGTCTACTGACGGGACACAATTCTATGAAGAAACACCTCCACCTGATGGGGCTGGAGAACAACCCATTATGTCGAAGGCGTGGAGAGAAGGAGGAAACTTCTTTCCATGTTTTATGCGAATGTGATGCCTTCGCATCATTGAGGCAGAAATATCTGGGATAAGGATACCCCCCTGACACCAGTTATATACGAGAGGAAGGCCCTCATGGTTTGATGAGAACTGCTGCCTGGACATGGGGCACAGAGGACCTCATGGTTTAGGCGCAGTGGGTCCTGGTGGCAGGTCTCGCAACCCCCTAATAATAATAGTGGACAATATTTTTAAATTACACACAATGTTTCGCGAAGATTGTAAACACTTAGCGTCTTCAGGTGTAAACAAAACTAAGTCCTACGCCTCACAAAGCGCCTAACACTGGTTAACTGAAGGCTCGATTGATGGTCATTGCGAGGAACAACCCCCACCATGTTTATGTTATCAATTTCCTAAATAGGCCTGTCAAAATGTATATTTACTTTATTTAGTATTTAGGGTAAATAAACCACACTAATGGTTGAACTAGGCTCAGATATACAGTTTCTTCTTGCAGACATAAAAGGATTGTTTGTAAGATTTTCTTTAATACATTCCTAATATTGTTTTTAAATTTGGACTATGGCACTTGGGCAACATATTTTAATTTCAAATCCATTATATATTTTTAAATATCAATACCCCACCTATAATGTCTTTCAAGATAAAAACACTTTTATTTATTCACAATTTTATCTAAAGGATTAAACTTTTTAGAACGATCAGACACGTCATCACATAATTTAAATGCATCAAGTTATGCTCACACTCAAGAACCTTCAAACTCACACATTCTGAGAAAATTACAAAATTTTCTCTCAGTAAAGTGGAGTAAAACTGGAAAATTTGTACGTTCTAGAATGTGAGCATTGCAATTCTGAGGGAACTCAATATATTAATAATAAACTAGGGGAGACCCCTGCGTGCTCCGCACACCAACCCCGTTGGAATCTTCTACACACATAATTATGTTATGTTTTCTTTATAATAAAGGTGTAGGTTTAATAGTAACCTCAAAGCTAAGATGGTTAATGTACAAATAAAATTAGTTCGTGTATTTTATAACAGCAGTTATAATAAAGGTTAAAAGAACCAGCAATGCTCAGGTATTACACTTTAATAAAAACCTAGAACCTAAAAGTTAGAAATACAAATAATTGCTTCAAAGTTTAAAATCAGCTGTTGTTGGAAATATTAGAGCAAACAGCTGATTACTGTAACAACAATAAACATATTTATTTATTTATTATGGTGCTCCCACTGCCGTAAAATATATAGTATGGTTTGTGTTGTTTTTATGTCCAACATGGCGTTGTTTTTCAAAAAAAGTATGTAATAACACCCATGTATTCAAATGAAACTTTGTGTCAAAATTTCAAAGCAATCGGTGAAGAGATTTAAGATTTTGAATAAACGGACATTTACATTTTTATTTATATAGATAGATAAACTTTTGAACTAAGGTTTTTGGGATAATTTAGATTGCTGCAAGTGGGTTAAAACTAAATTGTAGAAAAAACTCAAATCATCAAATTTCAACTTGTCAGAGTAGACAGCCAATAGAAATGAAGGTTAGTTTTCATATTCATATTCATATTCATATTTTATTTGTCATTGACCATACATATTTGGAATAGACATAGTCACAAATTTACAATTCAAGTACAAGTTGCTACATTAATAAATTAAAATACAAAGAAGTAAATAAACAAAGGTATAACAACAGCATTACAGATATTAACAGCATTAAACATAACAACAATAAATATTTACCCAATAATAAAACATTCATACATAATATTGTGTCTAAACAAAATTCAAGTCTTTTAAATCATCTGTAAGAAATTCGTTAAAAGAATAATATGGGTGTTTAACAAGCCATTCAAAAATCACCTGATCAAACTTTTTAAATGTTGTAAATCGGGCAGCCATAGGCAATTTATTAAAAAATGACACACAATTAAATCCATAGCTCCTAATAGATTTATTCAGTCGAAACTGAGGAGTATTTATTTTGTTTTTATTCCTGGTATTATGAGAATGGTGGTCATTTCTAAGAGGAAATCTATCAAGATTTAATTTAGCATATCTTAGGACCATCTGAATGTATAAATTGTACAAACTTAAAATTTTAAGATTTTTAAATAGTGGCTTGCAGTGGTCTGAGGGACCTACACCACACATAATGCGTATAGCTTTTTTCTGCAATATAAAAACATCATTAACATTAGCTGCATGACCCCATAACATTAAACCATATTGAATATGCGACTGAAAAAGACCAAAGTATATATTACGCAGATAATGAGAGGAAATTAGGGGCTTAATTTTGTACAGCAAATATAATACTCTAGATAATTTTTTATTTAAATCGGTTAAATGGTGCTTCCAAGTAAGTTTACCATCAAGTGTAACCCAAGCATTTTTACAGATAGTTCTTCACTTTGTAAATTTCTCAAAGAAAATAAAATTCTTTGAGTTTTTTCTTGGTTTATTAAAAGCTTGTTTGCTGAAAACCAATCCTGAGCTATAGCCTCAGCCTCATTAATTTTGGGCATTAATTTTAATGGCATAAGCCCTAATACATATTTCCCTAGATATGACAAAATTCTTGGGGGTTTATGTTAATAAAACTTTTAACTGGAAAGCATTTTTGTTTAAACTATTTAAATGTTGAATACCTCATGTTACCAAATGTTTGTATGTGGCGTGCTATGAATATACAGATGATCAGTTTTAAACATTTTACCCAGAAATAGTTCCCAAAAACCTGTGCACGGTTTACAGCCAGAAGATTGGCTATAAGACAGTTTCGTACCAGATGACAGTGAATCTTATTGAGAAATACAATAGATTTGAAAACTAGATTGATGATTTATCATGACAGTTTTTCTCTGTCACTTATTATGGAATTTTGCTTTGGGGAGGTGCAACGGAATTAATTTCAATTTTAAAATTCAGAAAAAATATATCCGTTGCATGTGTTGTTTGAATAAAACTAGTTCATGTAAAAACAATTTTTAGGGATATGAGACTGTTGACACTTCCATCTTGGTATATTTAACAACGCCTATTATTAATTAAAACTAATAGTGATGTTCAGGGATTCTGAGAGGGTTTAGGGGGCCTGGGACAAATTTAATTTTTGAGGCCCCTTGACTCAAAGCTAAAGGGGGGGGGGGGGGGGGGGGAAAGGAAGGGTACTTATTTCACACAATAGTTAATACTAAATGTTTTTAAATAATTTAGTACGCGTAGACAGTAGTAGTACGGTATATAATAATATTAGAAATTAATGAAAATAATTGCCTATATTGAAAAATAAAAGGAAACTGTTAAGTGATATGCCTTTACGACCTTCGAGCTTGATTAAGTTTATTAAGGTACTGTATTCTTTATTTGTATTTACCAACAACGCAGCTTTAATACCACACAAAAACAAATCTGTCCGGGTAACTTAAAAATCCCACTTTATAATTTAACTTAATTATTTTTCCTTTCGGAAGAAAATTTTAATTTTGAACTCATTTACATATATCAAGTTTTGTGGGTTTCAAACAAATATTTTAAAACTAATGCATTACTGAAAAAGAAGTAAATTGACTGTTAAATTAACCTATTTATTGTTTTCAATATTTGAATTAATTTTAAATCCAGGGACCCCCTGACGTTAAGGGCCCAGGGCAATGTGCCCCTTTTGCCCCCTCGTTGTGGCCCTGGTGATGTTTTGATTAAGAACAAATAAACTTCTAGTTATACCTAATCATCGAATAAATATATTGGAAAAAACTAGAGACAATATGGGCCCCGCAACCAAATGTTCAATATTGTTCCTAAACATAAACATTAAAGAAATAAGAAATACGGTATTTATAATTTTAAAAAATAGACAAAATAATTTTTGAGTTAGAGGGCTTACTATAACATTAAGGAATTTTTAAATGATAATATGGAGTTTCAAAACTTGTAATTAGGTTAGTATAAAGTTTTATGGCTTTCTATATTTGGTTTTGTTGAAAATGTTATCATCAGAGTTTTTTTTAACTAAATAAATAAATAAAACTAAATGTGGTAACCGAGAAATGAAAAACTAGGTAGACTTTTCGAAAGTCTATCTAAAAGATTTCTACCATATTCTGTAAATTAACATACACCACCGGCACCTGCACCACTCTTTACCACAACTGAGATGTGTTAAGTCGCTATCAGGCAAGGGGGAGTGGAATCTTCTCTTTCCCATTGAGTAGTTGTTTAATGTAACACAGTTGGTTTTAACCATTGCAGTTTCTTATTCCAGTTAGTCATCTATGTTATAATATGTTATAGAGGCCTATATTTGTGTTGTAAGCTTTTGGTTTTCCTGTAGAAAGTTAGCTGCCTAATGTTATCTCATCATTACTATATTTTTATAATTAACAGGAACAATATTTAGGAACCTTTATTCCTTTATTTAGGAACAAAACTATTATTTCAAATTAAGATTCTTTATAGGAATATTGAATTTTAATCTTTTCTTTTTATCTCTGATCAATTTATTTTTTAAAGTCCAAATGTATTTATTTTTTAAGTTTACAATAGAGTTCTAATAATTCAAGCACCACTACTCCAAACTTGACTAAACTTGGTTGTAGCAAACACAATAAATTATTTAAATTTGTTTGCCAAACCCACTGTTCTAGCAGATCTATCAATGTACTTTAATGTTTAGTACTACATACAATATAGTGTTAGAATATCAATACAGTAGAAATCTACAAAAGAAAATATATGTCAACCTTAGTAGTACGGTATGTCATGAACCATAGATTTCAGTTTTAAGGTGAGAAGCACTAGAAGGGCGGGGCTGTATTGAAAGGGTAGAGTGATTGGCCCCTAAGGGCGCAAGCATGACCATATAAAACAAGGTTTAAGGGTGTGCACTTCCGGCACTACCACTCCAGTAAATACATCAAATTCAATGAGCCTCAGTCAAGCTTGAGAAGACTGGCCAGTGATATTGCGTTGGTAAGGCGACTAGATCTTGTATACACTTACGTTTTTACTAATGGCGGTCTTATTTTTGGTTTCCGTCATGTACACACAACATTTAAATTTGCAGATAGCTCCCGATGTGTTACTGTTTTGTTACTTGTTTCAAAGGGACTCGACTAAATATCAGTTTTTGTCTTATTTATAACTAAAAATCTTTAATAAAAATTGATAATTTACCATTTTTGTCACCTACGAATTATAATTTAGATGTTCTTAAACGATTTCCTGAAAATTACAAAAGAATATCATCAAAATTCAATGAAAGATAAGTTATATTGACGAGGTCTGTATGCAGGCACGTAGCCAGGGGTGGGCTTACCGGGCTGCATCCACCCCGAAATTTCCTGATACAACAATTTTGTTTATTAGGATTATAAAATTGCATTGATATAGATATACAGTTCCAATAACTTACACTGTAGTGTAATTTTGTATTATGACGGTATTTACAAAAGTGTAACCGGAACGTCTTCAAACCTACAATAATAAATCTGCCATGTTATCGTATTGTTAGTAAGAGCTTGTTAGACTGCTAGAGAGAGAATGGCAATACGCAGAGCAGTGTGAGTGTATCCAGTGATGAAAGACTCAGTGACCTAGCCATGTTATCCGACAAAGTGATAGACAAAATGGCTGGCAAGAAGAAAAGAAGGCTCTTACTTTAAGTTTACTGTTTTTATTTTTGACATGTACTATAAAGTGCTAGTGCACTTAACGAATTAGTAGAATACAGTTATTGTAATTACTCCACCACCAGAATTTTATTTATCACCAGAGGTTTTCGTCCAGGATAGTTATGTAGACTTTCAAAAAAGCAAATACACTGACTGCTTTTAGACATATACTGTGTATTATACTAGCTGGCACGATCCGGCTTTGAACGGATAGACAAATCAAAGTTAAATGTATATATATAAAAAAGAATATATATATCAATACACTATGTATTTCTTATGGGGATTTTTAGTAAATTTGACCCCCCAAACTCTCCTAAAACTTCGAATTTTTTGAAAACCTTTCTTAGGGAGTACCTAGGGCCCTAGAGGAAGCTACATAGGCCTACCAAATTTCATTCCAATCCGTTCAGTGTTTTTTGAGATTTCCTGATGAGTGAAATGATTGGTATTTGGATTGTATATAATATATAGAGGTACATAGATTATAATTTTTTGAATTCAATTACTTGAAGTTAGTAACACAGCTTAAAAATATGTACGCTTCTTTCATGAGAGTGTGCTAAAAAGTCGATTTTATACACCTAAAATTTCAACAAAATTTCACAGACCCCCTCTTGATTGGGGGGTATTCCGTACCCCCCTCCCCCGGTGTGGTTTACTATCAATCAGAATCAGCCGACCCTAAACAAAAATCCTATCTACGGCCCTGTCTGTATGTGACTGTTTCGTCCTGGTATCGCACACCAGAGTTAGATTATTGATACTCAGCTGTGAAAACAAAAAAGAACTTCAAGAATAAGCCTTCTGTGGCTGATTAAAAATTATAGGAGTGAGATGTAGAAAACATGTAGGCTACAATTTGTAACTTAGTGCAGTGCAGTATTTGATTTGTTGTGTAGCCAACAGTATTTTTATTAATATAGTGCATTCAAGTAATATTTTACTAGAACACATAATTTTTACTAAACTTACATACAAAATTATAACATTTACAATATTTTCATGACCAACAAAAAGTTATAGGCCAAAAATGTACTCAAGTCCACAACCTTAAACATTGTATAATAAAAGCATCTACATACATCTTTAAAATAAAAAATTACAAACACTTTCTCATTTTCTCACTGCACTTCCAGTACAAAAAAACAATAGTGAAATTAAATTTTTGCAATTCACGTGTCTTATACTTTTACATAACATTTAGGCCCTTAAGTCCTTAAGCTAAGTATTAGATAAATATTGCTCCAGAGCTTCCTTTAAGTTAATTCCTAACTCCAGAGATTGGTTTTGTTTGGATGTTCTAGTCCGAACAAAAACAATATTTGAACTCAGCAGATCCTGTGGAACCACTAAAATCTACATTGTTTTGACTTTAAAATACCCATACCCATCAAAATGTTATGCGAGCATTAGGTATTACATCTGCACAGATTAAAAGAATTGACCACCTCCAAAACACTTTGAGAACTGTTCTACCTACAAATTTTAAAACAATTTTTAAAGGTAGTGATGTCTTCAGCTTTTCAGGTTTTTAAGTAGGCCTATACTATTTTTTATAGTTGTTAAAACTATTTAAAAGTAATTTCAAAATTAAGAATAGGTTCCTTTATATCTGCAGCCATGATGTTTTGTTGTTCCTTGTACCATATCTAAGATACTTAATGATTTGTTAAATGATTTTAATAAAGCTTCTGTGTTCTACAGTGATTTAAAGCAAAACCCAAGAGATTTCTTTTGGTTGGAGACATTTATTGTACTAAATAAATTGTGTCTTCTACTTAACTGTAGACAAGGCTTTATGGGTTTTGCAGTTTTTGTTCATTGTGCCTAAAGTACATACGGTATATGTAGGCATATAAATAATAAATAAATAAAAAAGAAACTTTTTTATAAAATAATTTTGTTTTTGTACTTCCAATAATTGGTGTAGGCCTACTACAGTAAAAATTTAAATAGTTAGGCTATCTATTAAAAAATTGTAGGCTAATTGGGTTTTCAAAAATTAAAAATGGTGATGCAATCACCTATGTACTATTTAATATCGATTGACCAATGACCTTAATCAAATTGATATGTAATCATTGCCTTAATACAATAATTTTACAAGTTATTATTATTAACATTACTAGGCTTTCAATGTTGTTTTAAACTTTCAATCAAAATAAAAAAATTGAGTTAATGAGTTGATGACTATTTTTGTTACATTATACATTGTGACCCACATGTAAACAACCAAACTTCACGAAATGGTTCTATGGGTCAAAATCAAGAATACATTTTTCCCCAAAAGCGCTTCGTTTTCCAGATATCCGCCATTTTGTTTCTTTTACAAAATAATTCATATCTAGAGAACGGTTAAACCGATTGAATTCAAACTTGGCATGCAGTTTAACCTAACAATGATTTATTTGAAGAAAAATGAACGATTATATCGAACGATGCGTTTTAAAATGGCGCCTGTTTGAAAATTTCAATCCTGATTTACCCACAAACTGTACATTTTAACAAAAAACGTCAAGCCACCTTTTGCGTAGCCCTTTCAATTCTCTATCGGATGGTGTAACTGTCAAAACAATCGGATGAAAGACAATAGTTGAGTTATGTGTAATAATTGGTTTGTGCAACCCGGCATACTGTACTACACCCACACAGTAAACACAACAATATGGTGGGTAAGTACGCTATTATCCATAACTTAACTACTATCCTTCATCCGATTATTCTGACAGTTGCACCATCCGTTAGGGAATTAAACGGGCTACATAGGGTGTTTTGACATTTTTTGTTAAAACGTACGTTTTGTGGGTAATTTAGGTTTGAAATTTTGAAACAGGCGCCATTTTGAAACGTTTGATTGGATACAATCGTTTTTTCCCTTTAAAATAGACCATTGTTAGGTTAAACTGCATGTAAAGTTTGAATTCAATAGGTCTAACCGTTGTCTAGATATAAATTATTTTGTAAAAAAAACAAAATGGCTGATATCTGGAAAACAAAGCGTTTTGGAAAAAAATGTTACTCTTGATTTTCTCTTTATTTTGATCCATTGAAGCATTTCCCAAAGTTTGACCCTTTACTTATGGGACACCCTATATGTGGGCCTACTACTTGTGGGCAGATGAACAAAACACTGTTTTTAATTAACAAAATTTTATCAATAATGTTCTTATTGATATTTGGTTGTGAAGTCAAAACTGGCCTAAATATAAAATAACAGTTAACAAGCCTACAACAAGGTCTAACTCTAAACTAGACCAATGCAAACCAAGAGTCCAAGAGGAAGATGGAGGGAACAATGGAATGACTGATCACTATTCTTCTGGGTCAAAAAGGTAGCTAAACTGTATAAAATTATTCAGCTACCTAAGTTTAATTTATCATACCGACTCGCTAACAATACCTGTATGTTAGGTGTAAAACAATACCTAACTTATTAAATTGACTTACCTATGAATTTTTGAAAATCCTAGGTTAAAAACGTGCACCACTTGATAGATTATTAGTCGACTGATCAGATGTAGATAAAGGTATGGGAGAGTAAGAGAGTGGGGGATATGTCTTAACTGATACGGCAGGCCAATGTAAACAAAATACGCCGGAGAGGCGACCGCTTTCAATCATTATTTTAAAAAGCCAGGTATGATAAAGTTGGGACAAAGTAATATAGCTCTAAACACTATTTTCAAATATACACAGTCAATTTAGTTTAGTAAAAAGGGAATTAACCTTTCCCGCCCTTCTGTTTTTTTATTCCAATGTAACTAGATTAGCTCAATAAGGGTTTTTGCAATAACAACAGGGTTTACGATGTGTTTTATTTTATTTCAATGCTGGTTTTATTAAAAACTAGAAGCGGTATCGCAGCTTCGCTCGCATATCTGGTAAACATTGAGAGTTCACCGGTCCAAAAACTATAGTGGGTTTCGTCCAAATCAATCATGCTTCCCCTAGCCTCGTTCACACTGTGAGCCGTAGACAGGAAAACGGGGGGGGGGGGGGGGGTCTGGCCAGGACCATCGATGTGTGTGTTTATACATCGATGGCCAGGACCGGGGATTTGCATTTAAACCCTTTTAACACGTTCACTGCTAAGGACGCACATGTGAGCTTGACATTGAACACTATGACAAGCGGCCGACGCACAGTGCATTGCACGCCAACCCTCGTATTGGGAGTATTTTCAATACACAATACATTGCGTGCTTCGCGCACGCCAACCTCCTATTGGTAGTACTTTCAATACACAATGCATTGCCTGCTTCGCACGCCAACCCCCGTATTGGGAGTATTTTCAATACACAATGCATTGCGTGCTTCGCGCACGCCAACCCCCGTATTGGAAGATTTATCAATACACAGAGCATTGCGTGCTTCGTATGCCAACCCCCGTATTGGGAGTATTTTCAATGCACAGTGTATTGCATGCTTCGCACGCCAACCCTCGTATTGGGAGTATTTTCATTACACAATGCATTACGTGCTTCGTATGCCAACCCCCGTATTGGAAGATTTATCAATACACAGAGCATTGCGTGCTTCGTTTGCCAACCCCCGTATTGGAAGATTTATCAATACACAGAGCATTACGTGCTTCGTATGCCAACCCCCGTATTGGGAGTATTTTCATTACACAATGCATTGCGTGCTTCGTATGCCAACCCCCGTATTGGAAGATTTATCATTTATCAATACACAGAGCATTACGTGCTTCGTATGCCAACCCCCGTATTGGGAGTATTTTCAATGCACAGTGTATTGCATGCTTCGCACGCCAACCCTCGATTGGAAGTACTTTCAATACACAATGAATTGCGTGCTTCGCACGCCAACCCCCGTGTTGGTAGTATTTTCAATACGCAATGCATTGCGTGTTTTGTTAGAGTAAAGTATTTTTGTTGAACCTTCATAGTTTTCTTATTTAATAGATCAGATCAAGCTCACAAGAGAGTAAGGCTGTAACCTACTGCATCCATGTGTATTGTACGTTGTAGTTTAATTAAGCAAATTTAAATATCAGTATACATGCAATGCACAATAATGTAAAATATGTTGCTGGATCCTATGTTGTGTTGTCTATTTTATAATTTAATTTGCACTTTTTAAACCTAGTTTTAATTTTTACTACTAAATTTCGGTATTTCGGGGGGATTGGAGGGGTTGACCCCCTAACCTCTCTTGGCTACGGCCTAGGTACAGCCTGTATCCAAGATGTACCTATCACAGATTGTTTGCACACAAGTTAACGTGTTTCTGAAGACAAAATACAATGTTTTCTGTTTTCCTACCAAATGGAAAACACGGATACAAGATTCAAGTATTTTGTCTCTCATAACATGTAAATTGAATAAAGCTAACGTTTTTTTTGAAAGAGTAAATCAAATAATCTTTTTTCAATGTGCCTTTTTCTTTCTCCAAAGTAAGGAAGACATTTTATAAAATGGTTTGTCAATGTCATTGCTGTAAATAATTATACAGTCAGATTATATCATTTTATTTATACCTCAAAAGTAGGTTACACTATTTTTCTTAAATAAATATACAATTAAGGGTACCAGAAACTGGCACATACTTTCTCACAAACATATTTAAATTATTACAGGGATTCACTGCTAAGAACGCACATGTGAGCTTGACACTACATGTGAGCTTGACACAGTGCATTGCACGCCAACCCCGTATTGGGAGTATTTTCAATACACAGTGCATTGCGTGCTTCGCACCCTAACCCCTGTATGGGAGTATTTTCAATACAAATATATTTTGTGCTTCGCACGCCAACCCGCATATGTAACCCCAACTGTGACTTCATAATTGTATTAAAGTAGGAGAGGGGATAGTACATCAAAGTATTAGAGTAAGTAATAGAAATTATTATTATTAGCTAAAGATGAAACTATTCAATCGATTTCGAACAAATTTGTACTAAACCTGTCAATTGGCCTATATAGACGCACGCAAAAAGGTTTTGACAAATTTTGAAAAACAACCCCCTTTTCGGCCAAAAAACTCCCAAAAATCAGATATTATTATTGTTAGCTAAACGAGAATTTTTTGAAAGATGCGGTTTTTTGCATATGGTAGGGTACATTAAGGGCTACAAATAAGGCAAATTTTATCAAAATCGTTACAGCGGATTTTTTATAAAAACTGATTTTTTGGGGGTGTTTTGGCCAGAAAGGGGGTTGTTTTTCAAAAATTTTCAAAATCTTTTTTCATGCATCCATACAGGCCTTATTGACATGTTTGGTGCAAATTTGTTCGAAATCGATTGAATAGTTTTCGCTCTAGCTTTGTATACATACAGACAGACAGACAGATTTTGTAAAAAACACTTTTTTTGGACTCAGGGGGTCCCAAAACGGATACTTCCCCAAACATCTCAAAATCGATTTTTTTGCGATCACTTTACTTTGTCTATACTATAGTATAGTGAGAAAGTAAAAAGTAAATATAACCAGTTTGGCGGCAGAAAGGTGTGACGCTGGATTGAAAAAAACGTTTTCACTGGTTCCAAAAAATATTTTGAAAAATAATGCGTTTATAAGGAAAGATAAGTATTTTATGTACTTTTCCAAAAATATCTTTAAAATTTTGTTTCTAATTTTTACTTTCTCCACCCTATACGTAGTATATGGAGAAAGTATTGTTTTCGTAAAAATGTTCGAATTTGAATTTTCAGTTGAATTATCTGTTTTGGTGCTCCCAGAACCCCAAACATTTTTTAGTGCAATTATCTGTGTTGGTGCTCCCTGAATCCAAAAATATTTTTAGTGGAATTTTTTGTTTTGGTGCTCCCTGAACCCAAAAAAGTGTTTTTAGAGTGGTGTCTGTCTGTCAGTCTGTCTGTATGTATACACTACCAGAGAGGACACTATTGGTCCGATTTTCATGAAATTTGGTATGTAGGTACTAAACCCTAATATCTCCAGGCGTTTTTTTTCATTTTTTAGAATTTTTAAGGGTAATTTACCCCTAAAAACCCATAAAAAACGACAAAAATGCAAATTTTTCAAAAACGGTTCTAACGATTTTGATCAAATTTTCAGTATTTATAGTGCTTAAGATGCCAAACAAAATGACACCACCCGCTTTTATCAAAACTTCGGCGTTTTATAATTATGGGGAAATGTTTAAAAATAAACAAGTTTGTGTTGTCAATCTAGCATCGCGGCAGCGGCCGCACGGGGTAGCACCACGGTAGCGAGCACGGCCAGTAATTCAAAGGTCGCGCGATCGAATCCCGCGAATGGGACAATAATTTTTTTATACGATTGACGTAGGTAGAATATTATTTTTTTGTTTTGTTCTAAAAAGTAGTAAAAAATAAAATGATTAAAAACAATATTATTTTGATTACAGTAAGTTGGGAGAAAGTTTGTGTCAGTTAACTGATACCGTTTATTAATTAAAAAAAAAGTATTGGCACTTATTTTTGAGACAACCCTCGTATATTAATGTTTTCACGATGTATATTAACTCACCTTGACAAAATTACGAAGTGCGGTGATGGCTTCACAGACTTCTGGAACGAGCCGGGAAATCATCTGTTTGGAGATTGCAAACTTGTATTATAGGAATCACCGATTGCTGACTATTTTAAAGTTACAGCAAGTCGAATTGTAGCTGAATCGGAGGCTCTATAACGTATACATTTATTTGTAATTTTTGTCCCTACAATGTTCAGCAAATTGTCAAAATCTGTAGGAGTCATTCTTGTAAAGTTTCGGAAACCAGCATCATCTTCAAACCTTAGGTCACATAGTAACTTTTGACCATTGTACGAACCTTCTTAAGAAATGTGCGGGTCCACCACCGGAGCAGGTTAGCCACATGGTTGTTACCCAGCATTCTCCAATGGCATTTTTAGAAGGTGCGAGGCCGTGAGGATCGATAAATAAATTTCGAGAATACGGTGTAACCACGTGGGCACGACCACTATGATTTAAATTTATCAAGGGAAAACTGTATAACTAAAATTGTACACTCACAACTTCAAAATACTTACATTAATTTATGAAATATAAACTAGGATTTGTTATAAAGAAAAGCTTAAAATTATTGAACAAATTTATCCACAAATACGCAACGAGTTCTTCTTTACTTAACGTACTTTTTGAAAAACGCTTTTCCTAAACCCTGACAAAATTGTTCACCTGGCAACAAAATGATAAACGGTTTCATCCTCAAGTGAATTACACAAGGAACATAATATGTTCCTATATATTATATACGTTTTATTCCTAACCCAAGGTTTAAAATTCAAATCTACTAGGGGAGACCCCTGCGTATTCCGCACGCCTACCCCCGATGGAACCTTCTAAATACATATTGCCACGGGCAAAAACCCGAGACAAATGGGCTAATTACTAGAATAATTAGGCCTAACATTAAAAGTTGTATATAGAAGCCAATAGGCCTAAATATGTAAATTGATAATTAGTAATAAGTAAAATAACACGTTATAAAGAGATATCAAAGGAAAATTGGGTGTAAGAAGGAAGTAAATAATTTAAAATAATTATTTTATAAATTGCAGGCTTAGCCCATGTTAAAAGTAATAGTAGCCAAGCGGAGTGAATTATTCTAAGGGAAATCGACAGGATAATTCTTGTCAGGTTTTGTCGAATATTGCAAAACTCTGTCTGTTGCTATGCGCCGTGAAAGAATACAATGTAAAATTTTAATATATTTTCGAAAATAAAAATAGTAGGTTATTTTAAAGGTAATGGGTAGAGGAGAAAAAGATGATAATAATCTAATTAACAGAATTGTGTTAATTAAGAAAATGAAAAAGTTATAGAGCAAAGACGTAGCAGAAAAAATGCTAAAATTCACAAATTTGAAAATTTCGAAAATCTAAATTGGGGATAAAATAAAGAATAAATAATTAATAATAATTAAATAACAATAAATTAATATAATTAAATATTTTTAAAGAAAAAGGCTCAAAAATAAACATATTAAAATAAATGAATAAATCGGGGGAAATAAGTTTCTACAGAAATAAATATATGTTAAATAAGATGTAGTATATATGTTTTTGTAATATACCATGTGAGAAAAGGGCATAAACCAAAAAGGGGGGTTGCCAAATCCAAAATTCGAGATACACATAGGATAGGCCACAGAACCGTGCCCGATGTGAAGATAGAAGAAAGAAGATCAGTTTTGGACATTTGGGAACCAGACGAATAAGATAGAACCAAGAAAATTCGAATTTGGACCATTTTGAAGAATTTAAAATTCAAAATTAAGGAAAAACTAGCGAAGGCGATAACTGGAGAACCAGGAACCCTAGAACAACCACTCAAAGGAGGGAGAAAGCAGAAGATGGTCAGGAATCCAATGAGCTGCAGAAATCCAAAATCGGACCATGGGTTACAAAGTTAGAGCATTTTGAAAGTTTTGCATACAAAATTGAATTAAATCCTGTAAGAACCGGCAGTGTTTAAGTAAACAGTACGGAGCGCGCTTGGAGAGATGACGTCATGCAACCACCACCGAGACCAATACAATTACTTATTGCACGGAAAGTTAAATAATTAATTATCTACGAAACTAAAGTGGATTAATTAAAATGAAGGCGTGGGAATTAAATTAAATAAATAAAAGAAAATTCTACAAGCTAGAAGGACCCTTTAAAGCACCAGAGAAGCGGAGTTGTCAAAAAGAAAAGAGTAAATCTCTTGACTCTGATTTCCAAAGTACAAGGTAGAGAGAAGAAAAATTAAATTCAGTTGCGTATAGGTAGTCACCCGAGGACCACGTAAAAGTCTGAAGAATCAGCAGTAGGTCGGCGAATATCATCAACTCCGGTACAGTAAGCGGGCCGTAATAAATCGCTATAATTTAAAGAAGAGGAGTGAGCTTAAGAAATTGAAGAAATAGTTGCGTATTGGTAGTCACCTGAGGACCACATATAGATCTGCAGAAGCAGCAAGTCGGTCGGCGAATATCACCAACTCCGGTACAGTTGAGCGGGCCGTAATAAATCGCGATAATTTAAAGAAGAAGGATCCTAAGGGATTGAAGAAAGAAAGCATTCTACATCAAAGAAGAGGAGAGATCCTGAGAGGAAGGAAGGAGAAGATCAAGGACTTCATTCCAAGGCCTAAACCACCGAGGAGGAAAGCTGCGATAAATCATCATTATTTGTGAGTAACAAATAACCAAGCTATATAAATTTTAAATAATATAAAAGTAATCCAATAATAAAATTTAAAAATAAAGAATATTAAAATTAACAGCAAATTCAGGGGAAAGTGTAAAAGTAAAATCATTCAGGAATATTCCCTATTCTCACAATGGTATAAAAGCGTTTCAATATAAGTGTAAAAAAAAAATATCATATGTGTAAATATCTATACTATACTTGTTTGAAATTTTAATGACTTGAGAAAGATAATTAATTTGTTTTTGTTTTTGAAATTAAAAAAGTTTAGTTTTCAAGTTTTCATTTCTTTTTATTTATAAATTAAATACCCTATACCATAAGTTAATCAGTGCTCTAAAATAAGATAGTGAATAAGGTTTATTATTTCTTGTGTGTGACCAAATAACTTCAAACGACACGACCCAGAGAGGGAGTCTGACTAGAGCTAGTATTTTTTATCTAAAGTGTATTTATTACAAACCAATCTTTTAAGATTTAGGAAAGTTAGCGAATTTCCTATTTCTTGTCCACGTATACGCGCAAAGTTATTAAGGGCAAACTCAAATTAAAAATTTAATAAACGATTGCGCGTGTGCGGCGTGGCAATATGTTATGTTTTATTTATAATAAATGTGTAGAATAATAATAATCTCAAAACTAAGGTGGTAAATCATGTTAAATGTTCAAATCAAATTATTTTGTATATTTTCTAACAACAGTTATAATAAAGGTTAAAAGAACCAGAAAGGCTCAGGTGTACACTTAAATAAAAAAACCCAACAAAAAAGTTACTCACTATATTTTGTTACCGTTTATCAATAAATAGGTTGACGTGCTCACATATGAGAACCTGTTCTCGAAACGCGTAGTGTATACTACTAAATAAGTTGCATGGCGGAAATCCATGTATAGGCCCTATGTATTTTTATGTTTATATAGATATACTACATTTAGTTTCATACTATATTGCAACTGGAGACATAAAAAATGAAAATAAAGGTCTACTATATGTCTTATTTATTTTTAATTAGGATGTAACATAGTTCTTCTTATTTTGAAATTTCTTAACGCAAGTTTTTATTGGTTTGTGGGTGTTGAAACATGTGTTGGTTCAGTATAGGCCTAACTTAAAATATTATTAGGTACAAAAAGTTGGATATCTGAATCAATTGGTTTATCTGTTATTTTATTCAATTGGTTGCTATCAAGAAGTTGTTTCATCAGTCTAGGCCTAACCTAAAAATATGTTTAATTTACTATAAACATCATTATTTACATCAACGAAAGCAGCTGGATTAGTTTGTTTCTTATTATAAACAGCTGTTTTATATACAAATGGTTTTACTTTCTCACTATACTATAGTATAGAGAAAGTATAGTGATCGCAAAAAAATCGATGTTGAGATTTTTGTGGAAATATCCGTTTTGGGACCCCCTGAGTCCAAAAGTGGTTTTTACAAAATGTCTGTCTGTATGTATGTCTGTATGTCTGTATGTCTGTCTGTATGTCTGTATGTCTGTATGTCTGTATGTAGACAAAGCTAGAGAGAAAACTATTCGATCGATTTCAACCAAATTTGCACCAGACATGTCCAGTACGCCTGTATAGATGCACGAAAAAGGGTTTTGAACAATTTTGAAAAACAACCCCCTTTTTGGCCAAAAAACCCCAAAAAATCAGTTATTATTTTTTTATAAAAAACGGCTCTAACGATTTTGATAAAATTTGGCTTATTTGTAGCCTTTAATGTGCCCTACCATATACAAAAACCCGCATCTTTCTAAAAATTATCGTTTAGCTAATAATAATAATAATAACTGATTTTTGGGGGTTTTTTGGCCATAAAGAGGGTTGTTATTAAAATATTTTCAAAACCTTTTTACGTGCATCTATAAAGACCTAATTGACGTGTTTGGTGCAAATTTGTTCGAAATCGTTCAAATAGTTTTCTCTCTAGCCAATAATAATAATATTTATTAGTTAATCGCCTACTTTAATAAAAGTATACAAAGCTAGAGAGAAAACTATTCGATCGATTTCAACCAAATTTGCACCAGACATGTCCAGTACGCCTGTATAGGTGCACGAAAAAGGGTTTTGAACAATTTAGAAAAACAACACAATTTTTGGCCAAAAAACCCCCAAAAATCAGTTATTATT
>JAGFPH010003808.1:106076-118816 GCA_018207615.1 Philaenus spumarius
GTAATTACTTGTACTTGTAAGTAATTTTGTAAGAACTTGTAAGAAATATTTTTTGAATTGCTAAAATAAAATAAAATGAAATAAAATTCTATTGAACAAATCCCGATTACTAGGAATTATTGGTTACACACCAATTTGTATACATGTTTTGTTTTGGTAGCATAATTATTTTGATTGTTTTTGTAAACATTATTAATTTGTGAATAACCTAAAATAATTTGTAAATAACAAGCAAAAGATAAATATATCAGAATTAATAAAATAGCATTCTAAAATATATCTCTTTATGATAGCCTACATATAAATTGTATGGCGTTTATTTAATTGGGTGGCAGTATTTTTATTGAATATGTAGTCCTATATTTAACATTCCTTGCATCAACTGTAAATAAAATATATTAGTATATTTGTTTGTTTTTTTTAACACGCTTTGTGTGGGAAGTTCATGGGGTTTAATCAGGGGCGGATCTTGGCATGTGCGACCTGTGCCACCGCACAGGGCGCCATCTGCACAGGGGCGCCATGGCGGTGGAAAAAATTGTGGTACTTGTAATTGGAAAATAAGGAGAATAATAGAAAATTATTTTTTCGACTAATATTCCATATATTATAACAACAAAAGTGCATGAGGCGGCAGGAAACTAAAAGTGTTGGGGGTGGGGGGGCGCGGCGTATACTTTCGAAAATCCGAGCCGGCCGGTCGCCAATCCCGCCGGAAGCGGAGCGACAGCGAGTCTGTATTTAAAAATAGCTGTATAGATTCTGCGAAGCGGAGTACAGGGCAGCGGAGTGGGGCGCCACACTCCGCTGTCCTGAGGGGTGGGGTGGGTATGGAGGAGTATTTCATTAATATTAAAATATTAAATTAAACCCAATCTAAAAGTGTTCTGTACCTTTTTTGTAGAGAAAGGTTCAAAGAATTCATATATGCAATTAAAAAATGTATTGACACAAAATTGTAAAAGTTATTAGCTCAAGAAACAAAAAATGTTGAGTAACGAAAGGTAAAAGTTTAACTTTAAGCAGGGCTTTACTCCAGTACCAGTAATTTTTTCCAGGGTAATTTTTCCAGTACCGGAACGCTTCCGAACTAAACAAAAATACTCCCCCGGAAAATTTTTGAAATGTTCACTTCTAAAACCCCTATTTTACGTACATCTTTGGCGAGTTAAAAGGTGCAGATAATATGCTTACTTTTTATAAGAAAAGTAGGCCTACACACGTATATGTACTGTAAATATTTTTTAGTTACGTGCTTGTACATAGCACATAGCAAATTTTAAAGACACATATAATTTTAAGCAAAAACTTGGCAAAATGTCTCTTTTTTAGTTAATAACCTTTATCAGACATTTAAATCCTCGGTAAAAGACTATAAACTTAAGCGATTTTTATGTATTATATCAAGAAATTACTTTTCTTACACAAAAACAATTAAACACAAGCAAGCTTTAGGCTATCACGAGAACAAAACACACACGCTAAATCACTGTGCGGCCAATGTACCTACGTTTAAATATGTTTCTCTTTCGGGGTGCCTTTCGACCTTGTATTTGTGACGGCGTTTGTTAGTGTACATCCATTGTTTGTATGTATTCCGTGTGTCCTCTCATTGGGATATTTATTATGTAACTAATTAATCGTGAAATTAAATGAGTTATTCGAGACGTATTAATCACTAAATGTGGTCCAAATTATATCACATTTGGTCTTATTTTGATTACAATAATCTCATTAATATACTGTATTATATAAACTTTTTCATGACAAGCAAGTTTAAGTATCGCAAAAGTTAAGTATCGCTGGTTCTTAAACTTTTCGGCCGCTTCGACTTTGAATCATCGGGCTGTAATATCATCTTATCTGTAGTCGCGAGGCTGGCAAAAATATGTATGGTGCTTCCAAGTTGTCCCATTTCGATTCCGAGCTGAGTTAAAATGTGGGAAACTTTACTGTAGTTGGCTCGCATAGTCGCAACGCACTGTACTGTAGTAGTGTGGGTATATCTTGAGGTTTTTCGATTGGCGGACGTAAAATTCTGAACTTAGTGTTGAATTAATGTGATTGAGGGAGTGGATGGTCCAGTGCAACGTTACAACAAAATGTACAAAAAAATTCGGCACTAGTAAACGTCTGACTTTAGGCCTACATAACAAGTAGTAAACATTTTTTGTAATTTGTTTCATAAGTGTAAAAAAGTTTCGTAATTTAGTTATAAATAGAACTGTATACAAATATTTATCAATTACAAATTTGGTATTTCGAAAATAACTGTTGTTATGTTCCTACTACAAGGTTCCTAACAAAACATGCCAAAGTTTAAAATGTAACTTCGGAATATATATGCTTTGACCAAAAATGAAATATTATTATAACAAGATGTAGAGAATAAATCAAAGAATTGAACTGTCTAATTGTAAATTATCTTTTCATAAAAGTGTTAGACTAAGAATTATTTGAATTTCGAAAGTGAGGTAAATCGAACCCATGCTGTGAATACAGAAGCGGTCGCCTATTACTAGGGTTACCGGTACCCTAAGTTTGCCCAGACCAAATCCGGACACTAATATATAAGGGGCAATGTAATACTATACTGGAGGCTTAAATGGCAAGAGAATTAATCAATGTTAATGAACCGCTTTGAAAATGAGTGAAAAATTAAAAATTTTAATATTTAAAATGCTGCAATGGTATCATATTTTCACAAAATAACTAATTATTCCAATTACTTAAAATAATTGATTCAATAAACCAGCAAAATAGATAGATGGAGGTAAATTATTCATTTGTTACTGGGTCCTAGGCCCCTTCCTCGGTTCTTTGATATTTTTCGGAAGACATAATTTCCGACCCTTTCCGGGAAATTCGATGCTGTGTTCAGGATTTAAGTTAGCGGCGTATATTTGCCGGTCAGTTTTTTTACCCCCCCCCCCCTGTGTCAGGGCGCCGGAACCATGCCTCGCACAGGGCGCCATTTACCCACGGTCCGCCCCTGGGTTTAATAAGCTTCAAGTCACCAGGTGGGCATACTGAACAAAAAGTTATTTTCTACAATTTTAATGCAAAAGATAGCCACAGAAACTACTTTTAAATCAAAATATTAAGACAAAAGAAAATTATAATAACATTTTATATGAGTAAGTGGTATTATATTATTTACTATTACAATAGAAACAAAAAATATCTAGGCCTACCTGTGAAATGATATATCAGTTCTTCCTTCTAGTTTTGCTTTTGCATAATAATATTTGCAAGTTGCAACCGCACAAATGGAACCACCTTTAGGTTTATTAATTAATTTTCTATCCATTGTAGGCCTAAATAATATATTTCTTCTACCTACACTTCTAAAACACTTTATATACACTAATTTAACGCGTAGGCCTATAAACGTAAACGACAGAGCTTTGATAGCTTTGATCACTGTCTAGGTATACTAACAACTACGTCACAGCCCCCACTCCACTTTTTTTGATATTTCCCGAATGAGGTAATCTTTCCTTTCTAGAGACCTTGAGTTCCTGGTACCGTTTATTTTAAATTCGTTCCATGTTAATCTTGTGGGGGAAACTCCGACCTTTGAGATAAGCTCACGCCATTAAGGATAAGAATTTTTGACATCTAAAACCTTATTGCAAAACTTCGAAATGAGACGAATTTTTTGACAACTCAAACATTAAATTTGGTCCAGAAATAAGGGAGGAGTTGTGTTCACAAAAAACTGTTTAACGTATTATTGACCGAGCGTCTGTGTGTCTCACGATTACGGCCAAACGCCTTAACCGATTTTGATGATTTTTTGCATGAATGTTCCTTATTTCTAGGCCGAGCCATGTATATATACGGGTTTTTTCCATTTTTCATTTTTAACCCCTTAAATAAAATAAAAATGACGGCCGGACCGTTTCTCTCAGTGTAAGCTTTTTTCCAAAGCCAGTTTGTGGCTTAACCGTAAGTCGAATTTAAATACTAATAGCATTTTGCCAGAAACAAATTAAATTTTAAACAAAATTGTATTCTTGATTTTTTCCGTATCTCTAACGGTAAGCTCACTAAATGGCCGTAAACTTCTTATTTGTTAAAAATCGTCCAAGTTTTAGTATTTTAACCATGTTTTTATACGTTTATTCTAAACCAATTCAAAAGTGTTCCATAGCTTTTTTGTAGATAAAGGTTCAAAGAATTCATATATGCCAGTAAAAAAATTATTGAAGTAAAATTAAGAAAGTTATTAGCTCAAGAAACAATCAAGTTCAGTAACGAAAGGAAAATGTTTAACTTTAGGCCTACATAAAAAGTAGTAAAAATTATTGTAATTTTTTTCATAAATGTAAAAAAGTTTCGTAATTTAGTTCTAAATAGAATTGTATAAAAATATTTATCAATTTCCAATTTCTTATTTTGAAAACACCAGTTTTTATGTTCCTACTACAAGACTGCTAACAAAACTAGGCCTGTTTTGAATAGTAATTTTTAGGAATATATCATTTACCCAGAAATGGCATGTAATAATAAGAATAACCGAAGAGAATAAATCAAAGAATTAAACTGTATACTTGTAAATTATCAATGTAAATTTCATAAAAGTATTTGACTTAGCTTTATTTGAATTACAAAATGAGATGAAACAAATGAAACCTCTCGGCGATAAAGGACATACAAAAATGACCGTTGGACAGCGTGGGAAGTGTTGGTACATGGGTTGAGATTACTATCACGACGTTTTATTAACATCGTTCGTTTTCATTATTTCTAATATTGGAATATGATATGGAAGTTATGGAAATGTAAATACATTGTTAAGTTTTTGATATTAAAGTATGTAAATATTTAATTCTATGTTGTCCCTCTATAACTTTATATTTTTAGCTTACGCATTATTGCCGTAAATAAAACACAATGCCTCTAAAAGAAAATCTTTAGCAGTTAAAGCTCAGAAAAGAAAAAAAAAAAACGAGAACTAGAAACCCCGGAATCGCGGGAATTGAAAATAATTTTTCATTGGCTAAACTTTGTGCTTACTTCCTTACTGGCACATTATTTTTAACCTAAGCTCAAAACCACATTAATTTGTTATTTCAACGAGCGAGGTCTACTGTTCACAGAACTACTAGTATAAAAGGATTTGCTCCGTTCTGGCTTTAAAAACCCAACGAATTATATTCATATTTAAACTGTAATTAACGTAGCTTCTAATGCCAAGTTCAAGGTCGAGGACCTTGCATTGTTTACGATACTGCGCATTCTTTGCCCTAACCAAACAGTCTGCCCATCAGATATCTCTAATCGCCTCAGCAATAAATGTCAGCTGTTCGTGGACTCTGTCCGAGGTATCCCCTTTCAAAAATACATCAATCCCAAATTTCCGACCAAGGACTTTTCACTCGCGATACCAAGAAACGTGTCTACTGATCACCTGCCTAGCGAGAATATTTGGCAACCGGGACAATGGCATCCTCAATCAATACTCTAGCTACATAATACATGTGATTTTTCAAAGTAAACATATAAACCTTATGGTAACCTTTTTCTAGGTGTAATATTCAAAATTTAAGTATCTTCAGGTACTGATTTAAAAAAATTAGGATTACGAATTGTGAAACAATCTAGGTACTTTATTGCGGAAGCATGTACGCGCCAAATTTGTGTACCTACTCGATACAGTGACTAGATAGAGACAGTGTGGCCAAGTGAGGTCTTGTTTCCTATTGGCCGACAGCCATGTTTATCCTAAATTCTTACCTGTTTCTGTTATTTGTTAATTTTTTGCACGAAAAAACAGAATACACTTTTAAGAAGAATCACAGTTTTTATTATTTAATTTCAATATAAATATCAAACTGTAACAATTAAATCGCTTGTTTTTCCCTCTATACAAAAAACAAAGAGGTCATTTCTCTTATAATTACAAAGAGATATAACACTAATCTTTACATTATAATTCTGAGCAGATGGCATTACTTTTAGGAAAAACATGGCGGCCACTTTCATATGGCCGCACTGTCTCTGTCTAGTCACTGTACTACTCGATACAGTGACTAGATAGAGACAGTGTGGCCACATGAAAGCGGCCGCCATGTTTTTCCTAAAAGTAATGTTATCTGCCATAAAGTATAATGGAATTTATTTTCAAAATATTTATAAAACCTTTTGTTTTATTTCATAAAGGCCTCGTAAACAACTTTTTAAATGTTAAAAAGTAGTTAGAAAGCAGATAAGTTGTTTAAAATGAAATAACCTATAAAAAATAATGATTTAGTCTATATACTATCACATTTTTTACTAGCCTATGCCGATAGTTGAGTAGCCTACTGACGTTAATTACAAACTAATAAAGCTATATCAAAACAAGTTGCACTATTATTTTCTTTATTCAATTCTACGTTAAAAAAACATTTTGAAGTTCAATTACATTATTTATGCGGTTTATTTGAATAAAAGTCAAGGTTTTGTATTATTATCAAGGAACCAAATTTTCAATAATTTGTATCAATCTGAAAAAGTATTTGACTTGTCATAATGACATTTTTTTAATTAAATTTAATTCTCAACTTATATAACAAATGCACCATAAATTTTAAACAACAATTTTGTTGCTTAAAATTCCCCAGAGTTAAAGTTTTGTGGCAAGTTAATTATGAAATTTGTATTTACTGATTTTAGGTTTCAATTCAGTTTGAAAAGCAAAATCTTAAAAATGATTTTCTTAAAGCCCTGCACACACCGGAGCGATACTTTATCGCTGGAGCGACGCGATATAATTCCTAGAATTTTATCTGCGATACTTGGGCGATAATATCGCAGCGGAAACAGGTGCTTCCACACCAGAGCGTGAAAAGAGACGCGCGGGAAAGCCAGTAAACCTCAGGGGAGCGTAGGGTGCGGTGGTTGTGTGACTCTCTAGACGTAAAAGTGTTGTGTTATAGTTAGTGTTTGTATACTGTACTGTGTGTTTACTTACCATGACATCGTCTGATGAAGAAGAAGCGTTGCTGTTACTAGCCGTACTAGAAGACGAAAGAGCAAGGAAAATGTGGGTACACGACATAAATAAAGAACGGCTGCAATTTGGCGAGTACCATATGCTCATGCCCCAGTTAAGAAAAGATGAAAAAAGATTCTACATATATTTTAGAATGAATCAGGAAAGTTTTGACGATTTGCTGAGTTTGATTGCTGACATTATTGAAAAGGAAAGTACCAAAGAGTTGACTTGGGAATTGAAATACAAGGGCAGACGTTCCCACGGTAGACGGCGTCACTACTTCCTGTAGCTCAAGCTGCTTCCTCCTCACTGTACCACACAACCTTACCAACACTTACCTCGTGGTGGTACTAAACAATAAAATGGCTAAAATTATATGCACACGAAACATAATTACGTAGGATTGGTTCATTAAATATTATGCAGTACCTATCCTGGAAGAAAGGTTTGGGCCTAGCTAGCAAAGTGCTTCTTGGAACCAGCAAAACTTTTCATACTTACCAGAAGTATTCATTGTCTTTCCGATGTTCTCCCAGATCTTGTCTTTCTTCCGTATGTTCTTATAATCCTTGTGATTTAAATCATAGAGCACCGGGTATGTATAAACAACTTCAAGTAAGTGTTCGGTGATACACGACATGTTGTTGTTACACGTGCACAGGACAGACAAAACTACAGTAAGTAGTTCAATGGTTTGGCCGCGTGGTATCGCTGCGATAAAGCGCTGCGAACAGTGCATGCAGCGTTACTGCGATAATATCGCTACAGTATCGCATTCGTCTCGGTATCGCGTATCGCAGTTCGCTCTGGTGTGTGCGGCTCCATAAGCCACCATGGTATCGCACGGACCACTGGTATCGCAAGAGAATTTCCAAGAAAAGGTATCGCGCCCGCTCTGGTATCGCACGGAGTATCGCTCTGGTGTGTGCAGGGCTTAAAGCTAAATTTGAAATTTTTCCTAACTTAATGAATAAATTAAAATATCAAAAATTCAAAGTATAACAAAACGAAAAATAAAACAACGAATAGGCCTAAATCAAAATGCAAAATTATTATCCTGTTGTTAATTAGCCTTTTTTATCAATGAATAAATTTTACAAATTAAATATTTTCAAAGTTACACTTTCTGATTTTTACAATACATTTATTTCCATCAGATTTTTTTTTAAATAAGCGAAGCAATTAAAACTTTCCTAACTAACTCATTTATTTCTATTTCAATTGAAAGCTAATAATAAAATTAATGTCTCTAACAACAATTAAGCCTAACATCGAAATTACAATTCTTTGATTTTGAGGTTAGACAATTCAAGATTTTCAAGTAAGTTATTCAAGGCCGAAAAACAGGTTTCATTACTAATTTCCCTCATTATTTCAGTTAGGCCTACTTATTACAGAAATAATAGATTGTAAATTCGTCTTAGATTGTACAGAAAAAATAACGATGCCAATTTAATTTGAAAGCTATAAACAAACGTAGGGCTAACACGGACGAAATTATAGATTTGGGCCAAAAACAGTTCTTAAAATTGCGTAATACTAATATTTATTGCATTTATCTTTTCTATTGATAAAAAGGATTAGCCTATGTTATGAACTTTTTAAAATGTTGTAAATAAAAGACTTTTGGTATGTACTTACTTCTGAAATATGCGCGCTGAAACGATTCCGTAGAGTGGCGGGAGTAGCCTAATCTGCTGTCATTTCCTTATTAATTTGGTGCAATATCACATACTTCAACA
The DNA here is from genome assembly GCA_018207615.1 of Philaenus spumarius. NCBI lineage: Eukaryota > Metazoa > Arthropoda > Insecta > Hemiptera > Aphrophoridae > Philaenus > Philaenus spumarius. The sequence goes on from JAGFPH010003808.1 coordinate 114,804, forward strand.
CAAATTGCTTTAAAATAACTATTACGTTTATTTTAAAGTAAAAACTAACAAATATCTGTTAAAAAATCGGTAAAATCGCTTTTACAATGTGTGAACGTGAATGAATGTAATGTGAACAGATACGAATTTAGGAAAAACATGGCTGCCGACATCTTGACCAATAGGAAACAAGACCACACTTGGCCACACTGTCTCTATCTAGTCACTGTACTACTCGAGTGTTTAGCCTGCACTCTGGTGGTTATCACATTAACTTCGTCGTGGAGGACTACTGGTACAAAATAATTGACCGAGCGAAGCGATATCGACACTATATCACTACATCGACACACCATCAAGGCCATCATAAATGATTGAACAGCTGATTAAAATCTCATATATAGGTTTAGGCAATATAAACAAAATATAGTTTGTAAAAAAATGTACCGTATAATCTATATATTAATTTGAAAAGGTTTTTTGTAATCCGAGTGAGATCTCGAGTTCTAATGGGCCGATTGACATGCGATTTGTGTTAAATGAAAGGTAATTAGCTCTATATTTGCCCATTTTACTTGGATTTTAGTAATTACATCACTAAATTTTCAAAAAACGGAAATTAAAATCTCTTATGGCAATTTAACATGGGAAAATTGTTTAAGCCTATTCCAAGTGAGATATCGAGTTCTATTGGTCCAATTGACATGCGGTTTGTGTTAAATGAAAGGTAATTAACTCTATATGTGCCCATTTTACTTGGATTTTAGTAATTACAGCACTGAATTTTCTAAAAACGGAAATTAAAATCTCTTATAGCAATTTAACATGGGGAAAATTTTTAGGCCTATTCCAAGTGAGATCTCGAGTTCTATTGGTCCGATTGACATGCGGTTTGTGTTAAATGAAAGGTAATTAACTCTATATGTGCCCATTTTACTTGGATTTTAGTAATTACAGCACTAAATTTTCTAAAAACGGAAATTGAAATCTCTTATGGCAATTTAACATGGGGAAAATTTTTAGGCCTATTCCAAGTGAGATTTCGAGTTCTATTGGACCGATTGACATGCAGTTTGTGTTAAATGAAAGGTAATTAACTCTATATTTGCCCATTTTACTTAAAATTTTACTATTCCATCATTTAATATTTTTAAAATGTAAATTAAAATATTTTCTATTCAATAACATTGTATTTACTGATCAACTGATTATAACAGCACATGTTTTATTATCATCTGGAGTTCTATTGGACATAAAAATATATAATAGCACAGATCAGCTGATTATAACAGCACATGTTTTATTATCATGACATGGTTAGTTTATGTTGTAATTTACTTTATTGAAGTAGGTTATGTTTAATTTTGTTGTTGCTTAATTATGTTTTTCTGTTTATAGTTCAATAGTTATGGAGGTGAACGGATAATTAGTGATGATGAAATTGTCTTTTTAGTAAATTTAATAAATAAATTTAATAAATCAAACAATGATGAAATTGTCTTTTTAGTAAATTTAATAAATCAATCTCTTATTAAATCAAGCAACTAGGCCTACATTAATTGCAAAAACTTCGCACAGGTTAGCTAGGGTTCCAACAGGGAGTTGGGGAGTGGGGGGTTGGCGTGCGGAGCACGCAGGGGTCTCCCCTAGTAACAATTAAATAGGCAAATAATGTTATGTTGTCACTCTGAAAACCCCTTTAACCGTCATGGTTATATAACCCATTAATAAAGATTATTTATAAAATAAAACTTTAACAATTGAAAATGATGAAATGTTTAAATGATAATACAAAAGTAGAAATTATTTTGAAATTCCACAACGCAAGTTTTTATTGGTTTGTGTGTGTTGAAACATGTGTTGGTTAAGTCTAGGCTTAACATAAAATATTATTTTGTATTAAGCTTGACATTTGAATCAACAGAACTGTTTTATCTGTTATTTTATTCAATTGGTTGCTATGGTAATGCACGTAAATACATTCAAGATAAATATATGTTGATACATCCTCAGTCTAGGTCTAACCTAAAATTATGTTTAATTTATTTTACATGCCTTAACGGCAACATACACATAGACTATAATTTATGTTTTTGTCCACATTTAATTTTTCGGCAAATGCAATATATGCGATGCATCGTTGAAAGATACTGGCCACTAATGATTTTCTCTAAGCCAGCTGATTCCTTTTGCTACAAAATTGTCTGTTCTTAGAAGTACAATCACGTGTTTTAATAATCAGCTGGTTAGGGAAACTTAAAATGTTGATAAAATACGTTTTAAAAAGTTCTTTTATTACATTCTAAATGAAATTATTTCAAAAATGTAAGTAAATTGTGCAAATATAGAATGATTGAGATTTCATTTAAAACAAACCGCGTGTAAAACGGTTCAGTGGGAACTTCAAGTGAACTCTTTAAAGAAGTGCAAAGTTGAAATTTTACTCCATGTTAAATTGCCATAAGAAAACTTTTAATCTTGTTTTTTAAATGGTTACTGACCAGATACCAAAATCTAAGGTAAAATGTGCAAATACAGGGATATTTGCTTTCATTTGATACTACCCGCGTGTAAATCGGTCCAGTCTTTTTCCAGTAAATCGGTCTTATACGTTCTTCCGGAAAATTTTTAAGTTTGTGTTTTAGGATTTTATTATTGGCTATATCAAGAAAGATAAAATTAAATTTTTTTAATTGATTTTGTTTCATATTGACATAATACAATATTATCAAATAGTTTAAATAATGGTTTAGATATTATAAATTAGTCAAATGTTGTAAAATTTAGATATGATTTTATAAAACTGTAGGCCTATCTGTTATTTAAAAAAAAATTATATATGCCTACATTATTATATATATCAAAATAAACATAAAAATATTATCTTTTAATTGCATTTTATTTCGTATACTATTGATATAACAAATGATTTAGACGTTATTAATATTATAATAAAGAAATTAATAATCGAATAAGTTTATAGGTTATGTACGAATGTAAGAATGTTTCCGAAGTTAAACGAATAGGATTTTTATAAATGAATATAGGCTATTGAATATAAAATGTTGTATTTATATTCATTTTATAACCTAAAAGCAAATCGTACATCACATTAGTTCTATAATTCATATTAAAAAAATAAACTTCACAAGCAATTTATATTATTGATTGAAGTTGTAAACATAACCCCAAAGTATAATACACGCAAGGTTTTGTTTAAGTATTTACAGATGATGGATGAAATCGGCTAATTATGGATGATTTGTACATCTGTTTTCTATTTCCAACATGAAGAATCTTATCTTTAAAAATTCGCTGCCTCAGTTGTTGAAACAATCCTCCAAACAGCTGTTCGACAGATGCAATAAAAGGAAAATACAAATTCTAATTGAAATGGTATTTTTTAAATTGGTTATAAATGTGTTTTCTATTCAGTTATTATCATGTGCAAGCGATGGACGGATCGGCCTTATAGAAAATGGATATTCGGATTCAAAATGGAATATAAAACCGAATGCAAAACTTAAATGGAACACTTCCTGGGGAGTTGAGTTGGTCGAATACATTGAGGACCACCCTTACATGGCGACTGTTGTCTACGAAGTGAGTACAGTATTATACGAGCTAAATGTCTTCCTTTCTTAAAGATTTTTTTAAATAGGCCTAGTCCACTATTGAGATACTTAACCTGAAATATTAATTTGGTAGGAAACTTTAAATATTAAATAAAGCTCTGTCGATTCTTTCAGTCCCGATTGAAACGTGTGTGTCAACCATTTAAGAAGTTTCGTTGCAGCCCTAATTTCGAAAACCTAAAATGTTCGAATTCTGTAAAACATTTTATGTCTTTTCTTGGGTATTTTTTAATTAAATAAATAAGTTCCCTTGTAGTTTTACTGTTCACAGTCATTTGTTTTTCTCTAAGGGTTATTTATTTATTTAATATCGTTTTTTTTTTCGACAAAAAGTATTTGTATATAAAAGAAATCATAGGCTCATAGGCCTATACAAAAATTAAATACATTAGACAATGC
>JAGFPH010003808.1:118916-138280 GCA_018207615.1 Philaenus spumarius
TCATAGGCTCATAGGCCTATACAAAAATTAAATACATTAGACAATGCACACAAAATCACAAAATACAATTAAACAACAAGGAACAGCTTTAAAAAAAGTAGAGAAAAATATACAATAATTAACATAAATACAAAAAATTGAAAAAATAAAAAATCTGTAAGCATAAGTCAATAAGATAAAACACATCCAAGTAGGTCTATGTGTTGAAGCAACCTTAAAAATATAAGAAGATTAGTTTCAAGATTTCGTGAAAAATCTTAACCCTTAAGTCATGACCCTGGGTCCCAGGGACCCGAGCGTTTTTATTTTAGTTTGACCTTCCGCCGCCAGTCGCTTGCGGCGCTTGCCACTGTCATGTAAATTCGTTTCAGTGCGGTGTAAGACGGTTAGATCTGTGTCAGTTGTGTTTTTTCTGAGTTATTGCAATATCGGGTCCCTGGGACCCAGGGGTCACGACTTATGTTACTTTTCAGTAGTGCGGATTTTTAAGTTTATCATAATAATTTGTCTAGTTTTTGCTGTTATACGGATGGATGTCAGTGACAAAAACTTTGAATCTACTACAGAACGACTGCTAAATGAAGTTAGTGATTCAGAAGATGGTTTAGAAGAGGATGGTTTTGACACGATTTCCAAACCAGATGAGGGTGAGTTTGTCGGTTCCATTCAAATTGAGAATAATGAATCGAGTGATGAAGAAACAAGTGAATTAACAGAATACAGGATTTACAAAATGTTTTACAGCATCAAAAAAAATAGAACCAACCGGACGAGGTAGACCAAATTATCATATCATTATCAAACTTCCTCATGCAAAAGGTAATGTTAGAGCTATGGGAAGTGATGCTAGTCCTACAGACATATTTGATCACTTATTTACTGCTGAGATGGTCAACGAAATTCTTATCCATACAAATGTTAAATTATCAAAAATAAGACCAAAATATACAGATCAAAATCGTCCAGAGTTAAGAGATACTAATTTCATTGAACTGAGAGCTCTATTAGGGCTTTTGTACTATGGAGCAGAATTCAAAGCTAACAAGGAAGAGTTTCGGAACTTATATGCTACAGAAAGCAGTGGTAGGGAAATATTTCGGTTTGTGATGTCACAAAAACTTCTTGAAATCCTGTTGTATTGTTTGAGGTTTGATGATGCAACTACTAGAGCTGCAAGAAAAGTAAATGACCCAGCTGCAGCAGTCTCAAAACTGTTCTATGAGTTGATAGAGAACTTTCGTAAGAGATTTTCTATAGGAAGTTACACTTGTGTTGACGAAATGCTCGCTAAGTTCAGGGGTAGATGTAAGTTTAAAGTATATATGTCCAGAAAACCTGCCAGGTTTGGCATACAAATTATGTTGCTATGTGATGCTCGTAGCTCCTACTGCTACAATGCATATATATACACAGATAAAAATTCTGATTGTTATGGACTGAATAATGAGTACAATAATTGCAGTGGTTCGCCTGACCCAATGCATTTTCAATTCCAACCGTAATTTAACAGGTGACAACTGGTTCTCGTCTGTTCCTTTGGCAGAATTTCTAACCAAAAAAGGTTTGAAATACCTTGGAACTTAAACAAAAATAAACCTGAAATACCAACAGCATTTCAGGCAAATCGGGACAGGCAGGTTGGCTCTTCGTTGTATGGTTTCAAGGGTCAAATGACACTTTTGTCTCATGTACCAAAACCACAAAAAGCAGTCCTTCTATTATAGACAATGCACCATGATAAAAGTGAAAGTGAAAACACAAACAAGCCAACTATGATTTCCGACTACAACCTTACTAGGGGGGGGGGGGGGGGGGTATAACATCGACAAAATGATAGCTCAACTGCTCGCACAACTTTGCGCTGGCCAATGAGAACTCTTTATACTATGCTGGACATTACTGGAGTTAACAGTTTTGATATATAGAATGCATTTAGGGGCAATACAGCTTGCAAGGTCAGAGGCACGTTTTTGAAGAACCTAGCTATGGCTCTTGTTAAACCGCAAAAGCAAGACCGCTTGGCCAACATGGCACTACAAGAAAGCTGAAGATGGGCATCTGCAGAGTTTTGAAGGTTGAAAAGCCAAATGATCCACCACCAGCCTAACAAAATCCATTGGAAAGAAGTAAAAGGAAGAGGTGTTACACTTGCCCTTCAAAAAAAAGACAGAAAATCAGCGTTCATTGTGAGAAATGTCATCAACCTATTTGCAATTAGTGTGCTGAGAAAATTTATAAGAACTGCGTTAACTAATTTTTAGGGGTAGAAAAAACTACATATTATATGTTTTTTTGGTAAATAATATTTTTGTGTGTTTTTTAGACTTTAATCAATAAAAAATGTTAGCACCAAGAAGTAATGTAAATTCATAATATTTTTTTACTCTAAGCACATATTATATACAATTTATAGACTAAAAATTGAACTTTTACAAATCTATTACTACATCTATACTAATATTATAAAGAGGTAAAGTTTGTTTTTTTGTTTGTTTGTATGTAGGGTGTAATCTCTAGCACTACTGAACCTATTGAAAAAATAGTTTTACTAATAAAAAGGTACACTATCCCTGAGTAACATAGGCTATAATTAATTTCGGTAAAAACCTTTTTTTATTTCAATAGCCTATTTGTAAATTTAGTCGGAAAAAATCTTAGGTTAGGCCTAGAATGATAAACCAACACATGTATTTACATTTAATACCAAAGCAACCAATTGAATAAAATAACAGATAATATATCAGTTTGCTTCAATATTTCCACTAACACCTGATTTCAAAATTTGAAGCAATTATTTTTGTATTTCTAGCTTTTAGGTCAGGGTTTTAAAGTGTAGACCTGAGCCTTGCTGGTTCTTTTAACCATTATTAACTGCTGTTATAAAATTTAAGAAATAATTTGGTCTGAACATTTAACTAGATATCTTAGTTTTGAGGTTATTATTAATACTACACCTTTATTATAAATAAAATATAACATATGTTTACAGAAGGTTCCATTGGGGGTTGGCGTGCGGAGCACGCAGGGGTCTACCCTAGTGTATAAATAAAGTGATGAATTTGCCTAAAACCATTGTGGTTGTCTTTTGCCACCCCAAAACTGTGTACAAACATATTATTGGATTCAAATCTAAGTTGGAATTTTTTCTTCTTAATAATTAAAGATGGGTCCCTGAGACCCAGGGTCACGACTTAAGTAAGTTTTTGAGGGGGTCACGACTCAAGGAAAGTTTTGATGCACACGAGAAAAAATATAACTTCAAAAATATTAAGTTTAGTGTTTTATAGAACTCTAATGTAGGCTGCATGAATTGTCTTCAGGTTAGAAGTCGTTGTACATGTAGGTTATGTTTTTTTTTTACAATTGCTGTTGTGTACGTTGTTCTACAGAAGAAACTACTTAGGACTACGAACAATAAACTAAATCTAACTAAGCCTATATGCCGTTATTGATTTTCAAAAACGTAGCCTAATTTTACAGAGCCTACAATTAAACATTTTACTTGAACATTTTAAAACAATTAAACTATTTTATCATCAGTAGGCCTGTACTTGTAAATTAACAGAAACTCAAACTTTTACGATTCTATTAAAATATCAATAATTCAGACCAATACCCCAATATAGTGACAGTTTAGAATATAGTTTTGTGTTTGTAGGAATAAAAGTTGTTTATTAGGTTGACAAGAATGAAGTATACAAAAAATGATTGTAAAAATACATACATTTCAACGATTTCTAACCTCTTAACCGATCATACTGCGTACTATGGCCTACATAAGGCGATGATAACCAACTAGGTTTTTTGCCTTTAAAAACCAAAAAAAAAAAAAACAAAAAAACTATGGCCTACATTAGTTTTATAACTCAGATACAAAAACAAGCAACGTTCAGACATTATATTGTTTGTTTTGATTGAAGTAGTAAACATAAACCCAAAGTATAATCTAGTATAGGCTAGGTTTTGTTAAAATATTACATATGATGAGGAAAATCAGCTGTTATATGTATGAACTGTGGTTTATTGTTGACAGCTGCTCAACAAAGTAGCAAATGTCTTTAAAACCCTTCGAATGTTTGACTGCTCAAATTGAGCAGTCGTAGCTCTTGGCGAAGGTCTCACACTAATCAATTGACAACTCTTTTTGTATTGACTATTTCACCCACTAAAAATCATCTAATCGCAATAAAACAAAAACCTTCGGAAAGGTAATGCTTTAAACTTTAATTTTTGTATTTACAAATTTGTTCTAAAACATATATTTACATATGTAATCATCATTTAGTTGTTTAGTTATTGTTTTTGTTCCTTGTTTTGTGGTTCGGGGTTTTTATTCAAATCAGTGACATGTAATCTTCGTTTTAGAATTGTAGTTTTCTGGATCAATTGATGCCAAAAGAGAAGGCATTAGGAAACACTTGAAATGAAAAGATGAAACACTTTTTCAAGACTTTAGCTCATGTTTTTTTAAATACTAAAAAATTTGACGTTGCTATCACGCTAGAAAGCTCAAAAACTTTTCAAATCTCCGCAATCAAATTACGAAGACTTTGGTACCACCGGAAGTTTTCTACAACGTCTGTGAGTGCATCGTGTCCACAGACAGACGCGGGCATAACCTTTTTTATTGCTTTATCGTGTTGAGAGATCTCAAAAACACCGAGAAAAGTCATAAAAAGGGGGGGTACATTTTTTAGAATTTTTGCAAGATTTTAATACTTTGGCATTTTAATTCGAGCTAAAGTAATTGCACAAATGCGTTACTTCTCTAAGGTTCAATATCGCTCGACAGAACTGTTTTGAAAGTAATATAAAGACAACCGGATTCGTCAAGATTTGAACTTTCTAAAACTGCCTTCCAATCGGACGTCACTCTTATAGTTACGAAAATATAAAGTTTTCTGTAAACCCTCGCAATTGGAACGTTTCCAACCAATGAAAAAGCACATTTGCATTCGATATATTGTCTGTTACAATTCGATATATTTGTCAAGGTATGTTAATATCGATTTGTGCAGAAAACTTCAACCTATCGTTTAGTGTAAACTAAACCACTTTTACTGTTACGATTCTATTCGTACAGTCGTGGGAAATACAGACATTTATTGAATTCAATACTCTGAGTTCCCACGGTTTCGCAATGCGTTGACCAACCGTCTAATCCAGCAGGCTATGTATAGGAAATGTTGGTGTATAGGTTGAATCCGTGAGCTGTTTTATCAGTACGGTCTAATTATGTGATACAATTAAAACTTAGTGGAATACGTTTATAAAATAAGAATTTACGGACGTACATTCGCTTTTTTGATGCTAGTACCAATGAATACTTAAATGTTAAAAGTATTCATTGCTAGTACATTCAGCGTCTGCTAAACTTTATTCCGTAGAAACAAACAAATTCTTGATTACTTTAAGAGGGATTCCCTACTGAAAATAGGGGTTTTCTATAATAGGCCTTTTTTAATTATGAAATATTTTTTTTTACATTCATTAGAACCTAAAAAGTTGTTTACACTCATAGGAATTTGCAAACAAATATATTTTACATACCTTTTTGAGTTTTTTTCGTTTTTTTAGTCAAAAAATATGTTTTTTAAAATTTCTTATAACTTTTTTACTACTGAACCAATTTGGATGTTTGATATCATGTTTTAAAGTATATAAAAAGCACTACATTTTTGGGTATAGTCGTATTCTTAACACTAAAAGTTTAGTAGTTATGACCTTACAAAAAATATATATATAAAAAACAAATTTGTGATTTACACATTTAAAAAAAAAAATACTCTTGTATTTGTCCTAGAGGCATAAAAATACCCAAAAAGTTGCATTATAAGCTACTAAAGATGTGGTAAAAATTTCATCACTGTAGCTTTAGCAGTTTAAAAGTTATAAGAACTTTTGTGTAAAAAATATCAATAGTGAAAAGTTGCGGGAAATCGCGTTTAAAGATTCCATTAGTTATTCTAGCAGCCATATAGGGGAATAACTTGCACAACCAGTATTTGTAGTCAAGATATGTTTTACTTACATATTGGAGGCATTGAAAGCCTAATAATAAACATTGTTACCCTTCTTTGCAATTACTTTAAAAAAATAAACAATCTTTTTAGTCCAAATAGCAAACATTTAGAAGTTCAACTCGACCAAAAGTAGGTGCACGCTTGCTTTGAATAAATTTTTCAGACTGATATAAAGAACTTTTGTGGCATATATTATGTTTTTCTTAAACCTTATAAACTATAGAATCAGGAAAAAAAAGAAAAAAATATTTTGGTTTTTTTTTTGGAAAATGGTAATTTTTCAGTAGGGAATCCCCTTAGCAGGTGGTTGAAATTTTCAGCCGTCCTTCCTTCAGTCGCTTATGATTTTTATCCACCAGTGTGCCATTGTGTCATGTTTTAGAGTCTTGGGCCTAACAGAGTCACGAAACAATGTACGGCTACAATCGTAGACGAGAACTACGTCATCACTCCCGGGCACTGTGTCACAGATTGTGCGTGTAAAGATGGCAGCTGTTTGTGCAGAGATTATCCCACCGAACGCCTATCTGTGTACGTCGGAAGCGTGAAATCAAATTCAGGATCCAGATTACACGTTAAAGAATATTATTTACATCCTAAATTTAAGCAAAGAGTTTTTTCAAAAACGTAAGTTGTTCTTATGTTTTATATAATATATAAAACTTATATTATATAAGTTTATAATACAGGGTGATTCAGGAAGAAACAAAGAAACTTTCAAGACGTGTTCTACTAGTAAAAAAAGGTTCATGTAAACATTTGTTCGGAAATGATTTGTTTTCCAGTTATGCACCATTTTAGTTTTTTTTACAAAATAATACTTTATATCTTTGGATGTTTGCAAATTTTGGATATAAATATGGTACGACATCTACAAATAAATAAAAAGTTTTTCTATATATTTTCAAAATGTCGGCCGTTTAATATCTTTAATGTGAAATATCTCGAAAGCCGCTAACTTTACAAAAAATTTCAAGAAACCAAAAATTGCCGTTTTTAATGTCAAACATAACGTTTTTTTTTTATTATTTCTGTAAATTAAAAGGTAACCGAGTTATTGCATAAAAACTAAAAATATGTTTTATATTGTAGACAACTACCAAAATACTACCGCTATTTTGAAAATATATGAAACAAGTTTTTTTTTGTACATGGATAAAAGATGTCATACCAAATATGTATCCAAAGTTAGCGTTCAATATATTACCTAAATCCAAAGATATTAAGTATTTTGTAAAAAAAAAAAAAATCGTGGATAACTGAAAAACGAAGTATTTCCGAAATTATATTTACATGAACTTTTTGTATTTACTTTTACTAGTAGCATGGTCAAATTCCTGTTCCTGGGCTCTCTTCTCTTGACCTCATCTATTATGTTTACGTAGTAAAAGCAATGAATACTTAACACTTATAAGAAGCGAAACCGTAGTGCTTTTTAGAGCGACGCTTTTGAGTCACCGAGAAAGCCTACTTCACCGAAAATCCAACAGGTTTCGCGAGTGTCAACGCGGTGGACTGTACTTTTTCCCTATACTCGGACTGTAAATTTCTCCCCAACTTGGACTTTGGAACGTCGGGGTTGGCTGGTTGGGGATGAAAGAGAAAGTTTTTTTGTGTGTGTTGGCGAGAGAGACAGATATATTCGCCGATCGGCAGCCTGCAAAAAGACTGGTGGCGCTCGGATGAAATCTTGGTAAACTACCAACTACTGTTCCCTTTTAGTGCATAAGGTTTCGCTTCTTATAATGTTAAGTATTCATTCGTAAAAGGGAAGAAATCAGCACCCACGTATATTTCATATAGAAATTTTAAAAACACCATCTATGACTTTTTCTTAGCAGATGTTGTTTCTAAGCCTTGGGAGGCAATGCACAATGTTGGTGGAGTTGATGAAATTTTAAATGAGTTTAATAATAATATTCTCGACATTTATAATAAACATGTTCCAGTTGTAAAAAAGTGTTTTAAGACCTCCGGCCCCTTGGATTTCGAATGAGATCCGTCAATTAATGAACTATCGCGATTCCATTTACCGCAAAGCAAGGAAAACAAAATGTGTTATCGACCTTGAACTGTACCGCAGCCTTAGAAATCGTGTAAAACAGCAAATACGAAATTCTAAAGTCCGTTATTCGCATTCTTTATTTAAAAATAACAAATCTTCCGCTGTGTTGTGGAAATGTGTTAAACGATTGGGCATCGGCAAAGAGCAACGCTCTCGGACAGTAAACGTACCCCTCGATCAGTTTAATAGTTTCTTTGTAACCCCTCCTCTAGTTGATGACGTTTCTGTAAATAATCACTTAATGATGTTACAAAGAATACCTCGTATTGTAAATAATACTTTAAATTTTTCTTTGGTTTTAGACACGGATATAGTTAAAGCTCTTCGTAGATTAACCTCTAATATTCCTAATATTCTAATAACCTCTCGTAGGTGGGTGCTAACAGTATTCCAGTTAATTTTTATTAAGGGTACTATTTGCCTCTACTTTGCCAACTATTACGAAGCTGTTTAATGCTTCATTAACATCTGGAGTGTATCCGCTTATATGGAAGTCCGCTTTGGTCTGCCCCATTGGTAAAACGTCTCACCCCCACGTCTTGCAGATTTTAGACCTATCAGTATTCTGCCAGCCTTATCAAAATGTCTCGGACGAATTGTCCACCAACAATTAACAACTTTCCTTGATAATATTCTCAGTCCTTTTCAATCAGGTCTTCGTTCTGGCAATAGTACCACTACAGCTCTTCTTCATGTAACCGGCAATGGAACGCAGAGAAACAACTATCCTAACTCTATTTGATTTCTCTAAAGCCTTTGATTGCATTAATCATTCATTGCTGCTAGCTAAATTAAAAAATATTGGACTGGAGCCAGTGTGTTTGACATGGATTCAGTCATATCTATCTGAACGAAGGCAGTGTTTCAGTATTGGAGAAAGTAGGTCTAGCTGGAGGGATGTTAGCATGGGTGTCCCGCAGGGTTCTGTCTTAGGACCTTTATTATTTATCATTTTCATAAACGACATTTCTACAATATTGAAATACTGTAAATTTCAATTATATGCCGATGACTTTAAAATAGATTTACACTTTAAAATAGAGGATTCCGGTAGAGCGGTGGAACGCATGAACCATGATATCTCAAATATTTCTCTGTGGTCTAGAAAAAACGGATTAAAAATCAACAAGGCTAAAACGCAGCCTATTATTTTGGGTCACTCTCGACTGTTGAACAAAATAGACTTGGACAACTTTCCCAGACTTCAGTTTGATAACGACATCTTAGACTACTGTAACAAAGTTAAGGGCATTGGACTGCTCATTGATAGTAACCTGACTTGGAGAGATTATGTGACTGAGACGTGTAAAAGAGTTTTTGCAGAGATGCATACCTTAAAAAAAATGCAAGATCTCTTGCCTTTCCACGTAAGAGAGCTCCTTGTAAAATATCTTGTATTTCCATATTTTACTTACTGTAACACCGTAGTCGGTGACATGTCCGTGGTGTTGGCTAATAGATTGCAGAGGGCACAGAGTTACTGTATACGTTTTATTTTTTGGTTTAAAACGAGATGCTCATGTTTCTCTTCATTATAAAACTCTTAACATCTTAAAACTTAATGAACTACGGACGTATCATACTCTGATAATGTTACATTCTATTCTACAAACTGGATTGCCGACTTACCTAGCAGAAAAGTTTGTCTATATCTCTAACATAAGTGCAAAGAGCACTAGAAGAGGTGGTACTACTCTTGCTATACCTTTGCACCAGCCTTTTTTTGTTCATCTGTGTTTGAACGTCTTATTTAGTGTCCTTCCTCACTAAAATTCTCCATGCAGGAAGTCTCTCCGACTAGATGTAGTGCGAAAATACTAATCTATAAACTAATATACTAATAATAAGGCAACTGAAATTCCTTCTTCGTGCACTAGGGTCATTATTCTCTTGGCAATTCCATGTACTCTGCGGCCAATTTCATAAACGCTACTACCTCCTTCCATATATCCCTCTTCGTCAACGAGCAACCATTTATTTGGCCTCCACCTACCTTCCAATTCCTCCTCAGGTCTTCAAGGAGGGGGCAGGTTGTCAGCACGTGCAGGGCATCCTGAGGGAGGCCACAGTCACAACGCCCGTCCAACCTAAGACCAAATGTTCTTAATTTCTCAGCAAAGAAGCCGTGTCCCGTTAAGAATTGAGTGGTACAACTATCCAGCTGGATGTATTTAATCGCAAGTCTCCCTTTGATGTTTGGGAAATACCATCTCGTTACAAATTCTTTTTCGGAGCACGACCATTTTGCCTGCCATGTCCTTATACCCTCCTCCCGCACATAATTCCTGATCTGTCCTACACTAAGTCCTGGGTTGTATCTTAAAATTCGGTTTCCCACCGGAATATCCTGGCAAGACCTCCACATCCTCATCATGCTTTTCTCCCACACCTTTGCACCGGACTATGAAATATAATAAATAATTTACTGTGCCCGCTTGCCGTCTGTGGAATTCGCTACCGGATGCAATTAAGTCTGCTGACGGCCGTGTCCAGTTTTCAAAGCTGTTGATGTCATATTTAATGCACAAAGTGGATGATGCATCCCAGTTTTGAGGCGAACATTAGAAAAGTGTTTATTGTTCAGTTGTATGAATGTGTATGAATGTTTAATTATGATTGTAATACGTATTTAACCTGTTTGTATTAATTGCTGTTAATATTTTTATAAATTGTATAAGCTACATTTATTAGTATTTGTTGTCTGTTAAAGTACTATTTATTTTTAAGAATTTAATTTTGTATATGTTTGTAATTTTGTATTGGGATTAGGTGGAAGAGAGGACTAAATAGTCCTAACCTCGCCCCCAAACAGAAATAAAGTCAAAAGTCAATGTCAATAGTAGAACACTTCCTCAGAGTTTCTCCGTTCCTTTCTGAATCACACAAAGAATTAAGTAGTCTAAACTCCCAAATAGTTGGTTGAAACCCTAAAACATCAACTTAACTTTGAACCAGCTGCTTGGTCGAATTATTTACAGCTTAATGTGATTGTTTTAGGTGCGGCAATGATTACGATATCGCCGTGGTACAGCTCACGGTGAATATAAGGCTAAACCATCAAGTCGCCAACGTGGGAATCCCGACAGCTGTGGATAAATACAAAAACATGACCAATGTGAATACGTCTCGATACATCGATCAGGCCAAGATCTGCACACTGTTCGGATGGTTCGATTCGGACAACAAGAAGAGCAAGACTCTCTTGAAATCCACACCGGTGCGACTGACGACCGTAGATACGTGCAACTCCAAGTACTCTGCGTCTCTGTGTCCGATCACACAGATCTGCACCGTAGTTCCCAATAAGGCCGCTAGAGTGTGCGGTAGCGACGTGGGGGGAGCGTTGTTATGCGATGGTACACAGGTCGCTATGGTGACAAAAATGGCCGAATGTACCAAACCGGACTGGCCTATCGTGTACGTTAGGTTGGATGTTAAAATCAGGTGGATCCATGATGTTTTGGAGAACTTGTACGAGTACGATACCGCCAATGAGGAGATCATGGAAGAAATGAGTAATATTAAGGGTAACGGAGGTGATATTCCTGCTTTGAGTAGTGGTAGAAGAATGCATTGTAACAGAATTGTGTATGTATTGTGGTTTATAATAAATGCACTGTCTGTAAAGGCATAATATAGTGTTGTGCGGATGGTTTTATTTCTGTAAGGTGCTTGGAAGGTGGTGTCGTAATCTAGCGTCTGTAATAGCATTTGTAATGACTTCACTATCTGTACATTTATTAAAATAATAAACAAACGTTTTTGTCTGTACGTTTGTACGTAATCTCCACAATGGCTGAACCAATTTGGATGTGGTTTCCAGTGATGTATTGAGATAAGCTTGGGCTAACATTTAGCGTTTATTTCGTTTAAAATCGGTTTACAAATACAAAATACTAGCTGACCCGTGCGAATATTTCGCAAGTTCGGAGTAGGCCTACATTTACCTGATTTAACACGTTGATTTAATTCAGTTGATTAAGTTTATTTATTTACATTGGTTTATAAATAACAGTTTTCATATACAATCTTACAGTGTAAACAATCTAACAGCTGTCATGCTAGTTAAACAGATGGTTAATAGATGACACCTTTCATTAGGAACATACAAAGTATAATATAAACGTTTTTAAATCAATTTTTGTTATTAATACATGAATTTTAAGCTGTTTGTATATTTTTCCGGTGTAGCGGTTAAGGAAAGCTTTAAAATGATGCCTCATTCATGTAATTTGATGATGTATTAAGGAAGTTATGGCGTACCGACAAAAAAATGGCCTTGAGAAATAATATATGCGATATGTATATTTTAAAGTGCATTTTGCTCACATATGTTGTAACTAGCGGCGCTATGTATGCAAAACCCAAACTGACAGTGTGTATAAAAATTGCATAAACGCGCCTGGAAGTCATCGGGACAAAATTGTAGCAGAACATCGTGGAAGGTACAATGCCCCCGTTACAGATGAAGTTGTAGTGGTCTTAGTTGATCAGGAATTCAATAGACGTGACATTGTATGCGTACTCACGATGATCGTCTACAACGTATATTTACAACACACCTTGGTTATGATACCCTGCAATATACTTTAATGATTTTTGGTATCCAAGTCACTTCATAAAATTAAATAAATACAGGAAACTACTATAAGTATTTTACCTGGTTATTAGTCCGTCTTGTGACTTTTTTGAATTGTCCTACGTACGACGTGTTTCGAGACCGCAATGTCATTATCAAGTACGTAATATATTAAGCACTATTCAGGTCGTCATATTTATACACAAAAAACACAAACACATTAATAACAAAAAGTACGCAACACATAATTTATAGTGTGACACGGATTAAGCCGGTTGGTGTACACCATCTTATCGTCGTTGATACACTGACTAAACAGCCTACTTTGTATGGTGGTTATTGACCAGTTCTATCTTGATAACCGAGGGCTGTATCATATAAGTCATTGGATTGAAATGACAGCTGATCATTTAATATGTTATCTGGGTTATGCCTGAATTCCTTGTAAATTTCGAACTCTCCGATGGCGTTCATTAATCTCCCCTTTACGCAATAATGAAGTGGTGTCAAATTGTCGCACTATACATTATGTGTTTACTTCGTGTTATTAATATGTTTGTGTTTGTGTGTGTATATGACGACCTGTATAGTGATTAATATAGTGTATACTTGATAATGAGATTACGGTCTCGAAACGCGTCGTAAGTAGCCTACGGACTAACAACCAGGTAAAATACTAATAGTAATTCACTGTATTTATTTCATTTAATTTATTGCCACGATGAAGATGGTACAATTTGTTACCCTACCAAGTTGATCCAACTACTAGGACAACAAATGCCATGCGGTAAAGTAAAACAAAGAGGTATAAATTACTTGACACTGAACACAGGTAGTTCTGTTCGTGAGGCACTGCTGTGAGTGTGCAAAAGCGCACTTTATTAAGTAGCTGTAGGAAAAATAATTTAATGGGCATTTAGATGTAATTTAAGTTTTCATCGTCAGTAGGCCTATAGTAGTCAATTAAACTCTTTTGATTCTATTAAAATAGCAATAATTCAGACCAATAGTCATTGTAAACATAACCTAAATGGTTCACATATTTGTTGAAGTACTACAGCTGGTGGACGAAATCAGCTGTTATAAGTTAAAGAATAAAAATGAAACATTATTGCGCATGCGCTGTACTCTTTTGTGGACTTAAAACTCGCTTTTATTATAGGAGTTGATTTATATTTTAATTGATGCTTTCATTATCACTGTTATAATGGCACAAATTACCATGCCAAATATCAATGTAAACAAGAACACAATAACCTAAAAAAAAAAGGAAAAAGTAAGATAGGCCTAGCCTTTAAAAAATTAGCCTACCCTATTATCTAAGAAAATTAAACCTAGAACTCAAATACTAAACTATACTGGTACCAAATTCAACATAATATAAGTTATGTATAATTATGCCAAAGATAAAAAAACAAACCTGCCTAGATGTCAAGACAAGGATAACCAATTAACCCAAATAGGATTAATAAAACAAATCATTTCACAACACCAATAAAAACGCATTAGAAATTTATTTATTCACGTTTATTATATTTCCAAATATCAGTAAGGCAATATCAATATGAAAATTGAACTCAAAAATAAAAGAATCATATGCAGAAAACTAGGGGCTCTGCCCCTGGACGCATCGCGTCCCAACCCCGCCTCGGCCTTCGGCTTCAGATGGCTGCTTCGCTTCGCTCGCAGTTGGAAAATTCGCTAAAGAATCTCGTTAATCTTTGTCTCGTTTGTACATAGGTGACCGAGCACAAATCAGCTGTTTTATTTGGCAGCTGACTCAAGCTCATTAAACATTATCTCCATAAGATTAATATGGGAAATTTGATGGATTGTTTGCCGGAGCTCCTTCTCGGGTTAATAGCGGCTAAAGGGGTGATTGGATCTTGAATCTGACGGAAAATCTCTTCTTTGAAATTAAATTTTCTACAACTTTTGTATGTAATATTGTTTGCTATCTGTTACCGTTTTCTTACTAAATGCGCTCAAAGTGGAAAAATGAAGAAATTAAAAAAATCTAAAAAATCTTTCCCGCCCAAAAGGTGCTTCCAAAATTGAAAAATTTTAAATTCTGGCAATTTAACCAAAAGTTTCTCGTCGAGAGCTTTAATTCAAGTATGAGGTCGAGGGGGGTACGATTACGGGAAGTGCCTAATAATTAATGTCAGTGAAGCGGTGAAATCGTCTAGCTTTAAGGACTTTGGGCGGAGCCTCCCTTCTCGGATGAATAGTGGCTAAATGGATGATTGGATCTTGAATCTGACGGAAAATCTCTTCTTTGAAATTTAATTTTCTACAACTTTTGTATTTAACATTTTTTGCTATCTCTTACCGTTTTCTTACTAAATGCGTTTAAACTGATAAAATGAAGAAATTTAAAAATCGAAAAAATCTGTCCCGCCCAAAAGGTGCTTCCAAAATTAAAAAATGTTAAATTCTGGCAATTTTCCCAAAAGTTTCTCGTCGAGAGCTTTAATTCAAGTATGAGGTCAAGGGGGGTATGATTACAGGAAGTGCTTAATAATTAATGTCAGTGAATCAGTGTTACCATCTAGCTTTATAATATAAGTAGATGTAAACAAACTGCCATGTTTGTCGATACACGTTACGTAGGCCTAACTTAAATACAATTGATCTCAATGTTAGAAATTAATTGAAGACCTCGAACGCAAACAAAAACTTCATTTTTATAATAAAACACCAAGAAAAAAACTATTTCAAATTTAGTTGTAGGCGTAAGAATATTATTGTAAGGAAAATATTGTAACTAGCTAATGAGAAAAACGTATCTGTAGAGTGGCCATTACTGTGTTGTAATCTCAACCCAAAGCCAATTTATTATGTCGGTATGATATTAAATTCCTTTTAAAGTAAATAATGTTTATATGTAATATAAAGGGAGTTTCAGAATGAGTTACAATACCAAAAAATTACTTAATATAAAACTGTGATCGCAATACGTGATCTCGACACCATGAACTCAGTATTACAAAGTTCTACTACACATCGGCCAGACCTAGCATCATGTACTGCGCCGAGTGAGTCAACCAATGAGAGACAAACTGGACGAATACAACGGGAGAGAGGGAGAAGCGGTAAAGAAAGGACCGGGATGTTTGATTTGAAGAAGACGGCATGAGTTTTTATACAGTTGGCGTCGAGTACAATATCGAATGTACAAAATTGACTATAGAGTTAAACGGTGTTTGTTATTAGTAAAAGAAACGGTGTTGAACTCAGTGATACAAACCAGAACTTGGTATACTCTGGACAAAGTTATCTATATAATAGTACATCTCTATATTCGCTTCGGAATAACTTGTAAAGAATTATAAAAATCTAATACCTAATTTAAAACAAATATTAATAGGCCTAATATATAAAAAAACGGATATATTTAGGTCAATAAACGCATGAATAATTACTAACGAGCGAGTCAAGCGGAAACAGTTGATAAAGATAAAGGCTGAATGCAGAGCGCTCTCGCAGATCATTAACGAACTACCAGCATACGGAAATGCATCAGCTGTTCAGAATCGTTATGAAACAAGAAAAAATCACTAATAACTCTTGTAAACGGGCATAAAACGATTAATTAACGCTATTTCTATAAAGACTTCATACTCCTGAAAATAATAAATATAAATACTATTCAAAAACGTTTGAAATAAATAAATAATTCGACCACGCAGCTGGACCGCTGACGTGAGTTGAGCAAATTTCCAAAATTAAGTTTATATGCCTATATGTTTTAGGATTTCGACCAACAATTTGAGAAATAGGTCTACTGACGAAGGTGTTGAACAGCTGTTTGTGTGTACGCAATATATTAGTAGAGTTTGTTTGCTCCTAGTGGCCTCGCGAGTTTGCACCACTTGGCTTCGAACCGGGTACTTTTATGGTATTTTACGTTTTAATCGATTTTGGGGAAACCAAGCGAGCTATAAGGTCGCGTAAAAAAACAAAATGTGCAGAATAACATCCTACATTTATATTTTTAGAAAAAAACTCTAAAAAAATTCATTCTCGTAGTTACTTCCAGTCAAAAAACGTACTTCCGGTTGTTGGATTTTTTTGGCTAACGAACTCGTCCGAGCGACGTAGACATCCAACATGTGTACCAAATTTGAACCAAATCGGAGTTAAAATTCGGCCGCTAGAGTGCGAACACATATATACATATATATATAAATATATATATACATATATAAATTTTAATGACACCCTAAAACGTGTTCTAGGGACCATGATCGGTGCTCATTTGCTACTCCCGACCTTGGGTCTTACCATAAGGGCCACTGCAATAGCTCATTTTTCCTATGGAAATTCGCTAATAAATACATGTTATACGAACTAAGGATCGGCTCCAAATAGCCTACGAACGTAACAGCTGGCAAATTGAAATATGGCAAGACACCCAACAAAGCTGAAAAACTAAAGGTAAAAAAGAAAAAAAGGAAGGGTAAAAAAATTTTAAGGAGAGAAGCCAGACCGTTAATGTTACAGACTAAAAAGGGACCCTACCGAAATAGAAAATCTTGATTAACCTGTAAGGGGAAAACCTCGATAGAAGAAAAAAGATCTCACGAAGTTGTTGAAGATTATCTTGAGTGTGGTGAGATATTACTAGTAATATTTCAGCGTTACATTAACCTAAAACTTGCCAGACTATAACTGAACATTTTCAAAACGTTTTTTGATTATTAATATTTGATTGAATATCGTTGCCCACGGATACCAGCCCCGAGAATAAGACTTTTCATGTTAAATGAGCTATTATGTCGTGGGTATTTTCATTAAATTGTATTGTTACATAATAATAAATAATCATTGATTTCTTTTGATCTTCCAAAGTAAAATTGTTTTTCTTTCACTTTTAAAGTTAAGTTAATTGGAAAAGAAAAGATAAATTACAACTACCATACAATTTTTAAAGTACTGTAATAACAAAACTCAAATCATAATTAATTGGTTTTTGAACTTTATCTATAAATGTATGACTTAAAACCATTGAATGCGTTAGTATATAAAATCTGCTCATGTCAAACGAGTGCCAGACCCCGAGAGTGGTAGGCCTACATGAATACCAATTTGAATTTCAAACTAATTAGATATATCTAGCCCATTATAGGTAATAAAGCTAAAAGAAAAATGTTATTAAATGTGAACCTTGTTGAATTATAATTTTTTAGTTATAATGTGTATTATATTACTAGTGGACCCGGCAATGCTTTGCTATTGCTTGATTTAATTTAAAGGGTAGTAATGTTATTCCATTTGACTTAAGTAATCGAATTGCAAAATGGTTTTTATGCCACTTAAGAATATACTACACAAATTTAGATTTACAGTTTGTAAACCTTTATAGATAATACAGTAAATCTTTTGTTTGCTTTTACCTAATCTAAAAAAACTGATAGTTGTGATGAATTGTAAAAAACCTGATTCTAAATTAGCCCAATTGGTTGCCAATAAACGTGTTTTGGTTCATTGCCTAACCTAAAATTATGATTAGTTTCTGATCCAAATCAGCTGTTTTATATATAATATGTAACAATAAATGTTTGAATTGAATTAAAATATAGTAAGCATTTCTAGTTGATTTTGTTTTTGTTTACTTTAAGTTGGCATATCTAACCTAAAAAAGCTGTTGGTTTTAAAGAATAATAAACTGATTATAAATGCTAAGTAAAGTTGCTATGGTAATGAATGTAAACAAACATGAAGCTTTTTTTACGAACAGCTGTTTTTGTGCACTATGGTCTTGGGTCCATACAAAAGAGGCTGTTTAGTTTTTCCAAGTTTGAAACTTTTTCAAATTTATATAAAAACCTAGTTGGGACTATTACGAACATTTTAAAACAAAAAAATAGCCAAATTGGTCCAGCCGTTCTCAAGTGATGCGCTTACAAAGGAACAGCAATTAATTTTTATTGTTTAGATTTTACGTTATAACGTCACATTTTACCTTGTTAACTAATTATATATTTTTTGCCACATCTGGAATTTTTCGTAATTTTGTTAACATTTGTCGACGCATGAACATTAGCAGTGCACCTTTGAGCCTCTTTACCGAAACATTGCCTCGAGATGATTTTAGTTCAAACGTATTAAAAAAAAAAAACATTGTAAATATTTATTGCAAATATTCCGTGTACAAATAAGTAATATTTATTATAAAACACAATAAATACAAAACTCGTGAATAGTCCATCCCGTTGCCTGGTCCTCTGAACCCATCGGCAGTATTTTTCGGATCATCAGGAGTAAAGTATAGATTCAGTATTACGTCTTGTATCCATCGATAATTCACATCCGTCCTTACGTAAAGAATCGGTACGTTCTTGCCGCCGCAGTCTGGAATTTCGGTTGCTATAGCGACCTGCTCCCCTTCGCATATCAACGGAGCTCCTGAGTCGCTCCCGCACACGATAACTCCTCCGCTCGGCACCACGCTGCAGATTTCTCTATTCTCGCATATGGATATATCCGGGTTCTTGGCGTTGCAATCACCGACGTTCGACAGCTGCACAGGAGCGGACTTCAGGAAGTTGGTCTTAATGCCAGCGTCGAACCATCCGACCAGAGTGCAGACCTTGGATTGGTTGACGTACTGCGACGTCAAGGCCGATATGGCGTTCCTCGCGGTGGCACCTTTGGTCAAAGTAACGTTGTTGATTTTTTTATTAAAAGTAAG
>JAGFPH010003809.1:8590-19569 GCA_018207615.1 Philaenus spumarius
GTTGTTCTGAGTAAACGAAATCCATTGTTGACATCTAAAATAAAATAAAATAGTATATAGAGATATTCCGTTCAAATTTCGTTTAGTTCATACATGTTGTATATTTTTTATTTAGCGGTACGGTAGGCTATTTAATTAGCCTACCTACAATATAAATTGGGCTAACGCTTTTTCGTTATTTTATTGTTAGGATATAAATTAAGTAAAACTTGTTTTTAAATCATATTTTCATATTTTAAGACTTAGAACTTTTAATAACTTAAGACTTTTAGAAATAGATTTGAACAAATTACAATTACGTACTAGAACATTTTCTTGTGTGTACATTGTCACCTCTGCCGCAATATGGTGTACATTTGTAGAGTAAATTTGAGCCTTTTATTTTATACATAGCATAACCAAAAACACAATGTTTAGAACAATCAGTAGGTAGCTGAAACTGCTGGTTTATATTCTATAAGCCTAAATAAACAAAATTGAGAAGGCTATATATCTTCTTAAATTAAGATATTCTATCTCAATTAAGAGCTGAGAAAATCCCATTTAAAGGTATTGACGTTTACCGAAATTAGCGTTTTTTCCCATACTTTGTAATTTTATGTCTCAAAATATACCGGTAGCCTACTTGACAAAAAAATTTAAATTTTGGAAATAACCTTACTTTATAGACTAGAATAAGTGTTACTACAAAATTTCATGAAGTTTTGAAGAGGTCAGGTTGAAAACAAATAGCCTACTTCATGTGTTCATTTCATATGGATTGACCCTACAATCTTTCAGTAGGTATCATTACAACCTTTACAGTGTATATTCCACATACAAATGTATATTTTTCTATTGTCATATGAAAAGGCAATGTTATTTATTTAGTGTATCTTGTGTACTCTACAACTTGTTTATGTGCATCAAGTATAAGGCATCATCTATAACAATAATGGGTGTAAGTTTACTATTCGACTCTAGCCTAATATTGTAATTAGGCTTAATGTATTGTAAGCCAATAATGTAACACTCAGACAACCTAACCATAAAAATTGGCCTTATCTAAAACATGTAAGTACCAACCTGGTGTTAAAATTGTAGGTACATAGGCTATTTAGAGATTATCCACTGTTATGGTTATTAAAACAAGAATAAGTTTATATTAATACCTGAAGGTAGTTATTACAATTAATATTTCTAACTTACATTTAAATAATCAATTTACATTATTGTAATAATGTGGCATTATAGTCTAAAATGTAAAAATACTGAAATTTTTAACACAGCCTAGATTAAAATGCTAGGGTCTATACAAATTTATTCCTGCGCTATTAGTACACAAATCATTCTTACAGTAACCGATTTCCTTTACTTTTCAATGAGAAATTGAAAAAAGTGCTTCTTTTGTTATTAAGCATTTAAGCACCCTTTAACGTAGCACAATTTAATTCTACCCATTTCTTACAATATCATTCCAGTTTGCTAACCGTTAACTCTCAAATAATAAACAAAACGATTTATTCTTAATGAGGTCATATGCAATTTGTGCGATGGTAGCGCTTTTGGTGGGACTGATGCACAACTGAAATTACATCTGTAACATGGAACACGTTTCCCTATGTTAGTTATCCCATCCTGATAGTGTATGATTTGAAAACAAATATATAATCCAATGTAATTTTGTTAAAAATTATAATTTCATAAAATATAATACAGGCTACATTAAACTTGTATTGTCTAGCCAAGAAATATGCTTCATACCATATTTACTTTTTCATAATATAGTAATATTAATTTACAGCATAACTATGATTCCTTTATCTTGAAGCCGAACTCAACTACGTATTTTGGTTTCGAATGATATATCCGTAGCCTTTACAACTTGCCTACAATGTCAGTTATTTATTCTTGTAACCAGATCAAACCTCGCTCACTAAATAGGTATATCACATTATTTAGCTGATAAGATACTATTTTTTTAACCACACATTTACAGAATCGTATTTCTGTGATGTAGGTTCTGTAGTGCTTCATTTATTTATTACATTTATTAATTTAATTGATTAAAACAGATAATTTTGTATGTTAATTGATTTCAATTAAGTAAAATAAGTCACTCGCTTACTGATAGTTTGCTTCCTTAATGTTGCGTTGCGTTGCGTTCGCAATAATTTTACTCATGA
The DNA here is from genome assembly GCA_018207615.1 of Philaenus spumarius. Lineage (NCBI taxonomy): Eukaryota > Metazoa > Arthropoda > Insecta > Hemiptera > Aphrophoridae > Philaenus > Philaenus spumarius. The sequence goes on from JAGFPH010003809.1 coordinate 10,756, forward strand.
GATCGTTCGTTGTTACTTTCTGTTTCTAAATGGTAAAATTGAACATGCATACCTTGTTGTATTATTATCTGGCATTTAACCGTTAATGCATTCGCCTATGAGAAAAAAATTAAGGAGTAAATATAGTTCGATTTTTATGATTCAAACTTTTATAAATTCGCTGAACGCGAACGCCTATTTTAAACTTCGTGAAACTGGGCAAACTATGACAAAATAAAAAATAGCTTAGACTCATTTTGTTTCACTACGGCTCCCTTCGCCCCCCCTCCCAATCGATCTTTGTTTACGTTTTTACCGCGCTACTATGTTGTCTGGCAGTTTCTATTTTTAGAAGGGACTATCAGAAGTTTTATTACAGTACGTTCGCTAATTCATGTGGATAAGGTTTTTTATTTCCTTCTCTACATTTTACCCTAAATTTATATTCAAATCATTAATCATTTACTAAAATACATATTAATTTTCACTATATCTTCCTTGCACATAAGAGGAATAATTTTCCCTGACTTTTCCAGAAATATTAATTTCCCTGACAATTCCCGGTTTTTACGGTCGCTCGCCACCCTGGATGTAGTGAAATTAGTAAATATCAGTAATAGTATACAAAGACTGGGTCAACTTCAAATTTGGCGCAACTTTACTATTCGACTCTAAAGCTAACAGAAATACAAAAATAATAAAAAAATACCTAAAAGGTTCTAACCTAACCTATTTAGTCACAGTATGTTTACCTGTATTCAACATTTAACAGTAGAATGTAGAACAAAGTCATTTTCTGCAAAAATGTTAGCCTGGAGTCGAATAGTAAAGTTACGCCTCAAATTTAACGATAGCCTATTTTAGTTAGACAATATATTGAACAAGACGTAACCAAAAAAACAAAACAAAATAATGTCGGAAAACATTAATAATGAAAACACTTAATATATTATTATAAAAACTATAAATTAGATCTGGCTATTTTTTTTTTTTTTAGTTCTCGCGGATATATTAAGAAGAAATAACGAAAACATACAGTAAACTAATTATCGTATTATTACAAACTTCACATAAAAGCTGGACTTTGAACTTTCTTATCGCTCGGTAAGCAGGTTTCCGACGTTTAGTTATTTGTCAGTCTTTAGTCACAGTATATTTCAAAAGTGTAAACATAAATAAGTTTTTATATTAATTATTGTCTATAATGTATCTTTTTCTGAAACTTAGTTTTTTGTTTAGTTATTCTTAAATATATTGTCTAACTAAAATATCATAAAATTTAAACAAAGACTTACTTTCCGCTAGTATTTGAGTTTGATGTGGAGTGTCGGAACATAAGCAAAATTTAGCATAACATCTGGTCACATGTAAGTATGCAATTACTTATATCGCTGAACTTAAAACTGTATTGTTTGTTGTTTCCGTTCTTCCTAATTTCTATATTTGTTTAATGAAAACTGATTGTGTTTTTACAGTAAGTTTGACGCATTTTCAAAATAGGCCTACAAGTAAAATTTATCATAACATTTGGTTACATGTAAGTAAACAATTACCATATTATATTTTGCGCGTACCGAAAAATATCGATATCATTTCACATTGCTGATATTGATATTATGTTTCAATAATATTGAATATCGGAAACTTCATAATATCACAACATTTACAGACCTGGTTAGCTCATGAACAATATACATAAGAACTCAAATTTTGTACTGTTTCAATAATGATAAAGGGCTTAACACTGCAGTGGTCGTGCCCCACAGCGTTATGTGAATGGTCGTGCATTCTACTATTGTAGAACACAGGTATTTTTTATTTTTTTACACCTGATAATAACTTTATCAATAAATTTTGATTTATGTGTGTAAAATATACTATATAAAAACTAGGGGTCTGCGGGTAGTGATTTTTTGGTTCGGGTCGGGTTCGGGTCGGGTAGTGAAATTTTTCCCTCGGGTCAGGTCGGGTCGGGTAGTAAAATTTTTCACTCAGCTCGGGTTTGAGTCGGGTAGTGAAATTTTTCCCTTGTGTCGGGTCGGGTCGGGTAGAGAAATTTTTCCCTCGGGTCGGGTAGTGAGATGTTTTACTCGGTTCGGGTCGGGTAGTAAACAAAACCACAAAGAATTGATTATTTAGAAAATAAATCTTTTTCCTCTGAATTTAGCACTTGTCACCAAGTTCAGAAATATTATATCGTAACTTAGTAAGTTATTAGGTCACTAATAAAAAGTAATCAACCTAAACTATTAGCCTAGGCCAATTGAAGTATTTTTTCTATTTCTAAAAATACTACCAATGTACCTATACTAAAATCATAAATACACAATTACAAAGGCCCCTATTTTCTACGTTATTATTTTGATTTATGTACAATTAGCAATTTTAACATTAGTAAATTAAATTCTAAATTGTACACGTAGTCACGTACACACAACTTTTTAAATAAATAAATATAAACAGCATAATTATTTCAGGTGCAGTAAATGTAAGAAGAGCTGACTTAATATTTGAAGGTATTTATTTACACAAAATGTTATGTTTATTCTAAAATATACAACTCACAAAAGCAAATTATACTTATAGATGTAATTAATTGAATGTAATTAACTTAACAAATAAAACTACGGAACAACATATTAAACCCTTTAAATAATGTAGAAACTAAAAAACTAAAAAAACTGCAACAATAAACCACTAGGCCTAATTCATTTTTCACTTTGAACACTTATACAGTAACGTTAAACTTTAAAAACTTCTTTTCTCTTAATTTTCTGGTTTAAAAATACCAACTGTTCTTCATGCTGACCGAATGTTCTACCACAAAAGTTGACCGTGAATCGTGATATGAACCATGTCCATGTGAGTGAAACGAAGCGGACGTTCATTATAACCTCAACGAACACAGAATCGCAAAACACAGACTGTAAAACAAAAATGAACCAAGATCATCTACAAATACATGTAATTGTAGATGGTCTTGAATAAACTGTTATGACTAAGGAAACTTTTACGCCGACCAGGTATCCGTCTGTCTATATTAATGTTGATATTTCGGCTTTGAATTTCATTTTTGGTAACATACTTGTTTGCAAGCCGAAATGTTGACCTTAGTTTAGAAAGCCAAATTAATATCATATCGCAGTTAGTTGTCACTTGTCAGAGAAAAGGCTCTCTCGTAAAAATTCTGGAAAATTATCGATTAGTCATTTCCCAAGTATCGAATTATACTACATAGATAATAATAGGCTGGACGAGTGTGTCCTATGCACGGATTAGTAAGACGAATAAGACGATATTATTACAGTCGTGTTTGCACATAAAACACAAGTCATGCCTTTACTCTTTAGGTAATTTGTGACTTTTTTTATCATAATATTATTGGGTTTTCTACGGGACTTGAAGTAAACGACAGATGACTAGCTGTTTTAACCAACGTGACATTTTTGATTCCATCTTTGTTCCGTTTGTCGAGTCGAGATCGTTGTTGGGATTATAATAAGAATAAAGAAGATTGGACATTTTTTGTTTTTAAATATAAGGAAATTTCATTATTTATTTTAATTCCTCACTAACCAAATTTATCGGGTACTGAATTCCTCACTGCCCGAGTTCATCGGTAATGAAATTTCTCACTACCCGAATCTATCGAGTACGTGAAAATACCCGACCGAGTTTTAACGTATATTTCGGACCCGCCCGACCATCGGGTAGTGAAAAAAACCCGCCCGAAACCCGAAAATTCGGGTACCCGCAGACCCCTAATAAAAACCATATTATGAATTGAAACTTTTTATTTTTATAAACTGATATAATAATTATAATTATACAAAAAGACGGTATAAGTGTTTTTGTGTCATTTATTTATTTTTACAAAAAACAACTGAAAAGTAACTATATATATTTACAAATTATCAAAATGAACCTGTTTTTGTAATGACACTTTGAGGAACAATGTCACATTTGCAAGTGTCTATTCGTAGCAGTCATCACACACGCCTCTCTGATGGTCCGGGCACACCCATCTCTGTCTTTGTAATGACACTTTGAGGAACAATGTCACATTTGCACGGCCGCAGAGGAAACATTTTCCTACTGAACCAGCTTGCTCTCTTGGTACTCAGGGATGCGAAGCAAAAGTTTTCCTCTTCGTCGAATCTCTTTCGGCAAGGTTTCTATGGCAACACGGCGTCTAAATGCTGGTTCCATAAGTTCAAACGCCAAATCCTTCAGAAATTGCCTACGACTGATATTTTCATCATTCTTGTTGGATCTGTAAATGTTAATAGCATTCACACCAGCAACATTCATTATATGAAAAAAGATTGTTAGCGGCCATCTGCGGGATTTTCTTGACACGTCAAAATCTCTACACATTTTATCTAAAATGTCCACTCCATGCTTGGTTTGGTTGTATGTCGTGATGATACAAGGCTTCTTCTCATCTCCAGTGTCACCATCGACTGCCTTGCTGTAGTGCATGGTTCATAAGGCACATACGGCTTTCTTCTTCTGTGGAACGTAGGATACTAGTGTACACTTGTCTTGAAATCCAAAAACGCTAGATTTTGGTTCCCTATTTTTGTTCGGCAGAAAACATTCAGGAATCTCCGGCTTATTCTGTTTCAAAGTTCCCACATAAGTCAGAGATTTTTGCAAAAGGATTCTAGCTAGAGGGATCGATGAGAAGAAATTGTCTGCAGTTACGTTTCTATGTGACCCAACTATCGGTTCAACTAGACGACACACGAGATCATTCACTTTGTTGCTCTTGTGAAATGGGTCCTCTGGCTGTTGCCCTACATACACTTCTAGATGAGTGGCATAGAAGTTGGAAGAAGGTACTAGGGCATAAATCTTAATTCCAAACTTTGAGGGTTTTTTCGGCATATATTGGCGAAACTGGCACCTTCCACGAAAAGCCACAAGTTGTTCGTCTATGGTAAGATAATCTGACGGTTTGAAGGCATTAGCAGAGTTTGAGACAAATTTGTCAAAAATTAGCCTAATAGCAGCTAATTTATCCTCAGATTTACGTTGTTCTCTGTCACGTACGTCATCAAATCTTAGAAATCAAATTAGAAATCTGAATCGATGTTCACTCATTGTGACATAGATCACCTCACAACCAGTCCCACGGCTATTGTCCCAGAGCTCAAACACATTGCACCTGCTTGATTTTAAAACACCGCACATATACAAAATGCCTAGCAACGATTTGATTTCCAACTCATCGGTATATTTGGCATCTCTATCTCTGCTAAATTTATTTCTTATCTTATCTATGTAGATGTTTGTGCATGAAACTACATGTCGAATCATACCATCATCAATCACACATGACAATGACGCTAAAAAGCACTTGTTGCATTTTTCACATTTCCTTGAGGCCCAGGCCTATGGACAGCCGGTATTATGTTCAAATTGGGTGTTCTTGAAGTTCGTTGGACTAGGGGTTCTAGATACCAGCGAGACGGTTCTTTCTTTTCTCTATTTTCTCTTCCAATGTAAAACTTACGCCTAAACAAAGATGTTTCATCTGTACGTGTTGCTCCAACAGTAGGCTGTACTGTCACGGGTTCCTCGTACTCCCCTTCTTCTTCTACCTCTGGTCCTGGTATTTCTTCAGTGTCACTGAGTTCTACAGTTTCTTCTACTAAATCCTCCTCAACTTCATCTTCATCCTGAACACCGAGCACACTTTCAATATCACTGTCTGCCTCCTCCAACCACATTCGCAATTGCTCGTTGTCACGCTCTGACATTTTCAATTGTATATAACCACTCAATTATCAAAAAGGACAAGGAAATAAAAAAATGTACATGAGAATAACGAAACACGAACCTTACATGAGTGGTCGCGCGATCTACAATAGTAGAACACAAAACTTACGCGAGTGGTCGCGCGATCTACAATAGTAGTACACTCTATTATTTTTTATCTCAAACTGAGTACGTAACAGCTAGACGCGCCAAACTATACTGGGGTAAGTGGAAGGGTGTGGGGGGAAGGTACATTGACCCTCAAGGCCACAAGTGTTGCCAACCGCTCAGGTCGGGAATAAATAATTACCTATTCTACAATAGTAGAACGCGCGACCACTGCGGTGTTAATTAGGTATAATAAGATATAAATAAAAAACAATATTGCACACAATATAATTTAGTCTTTATTCATTTGATTTAAAACCCGTTCTAATAAAACATTCCTTTCCCTCTGTATTTTATTATTTTCTTGCACAGCTTCCACAAGTTTTTTAAATTCTCCAACTCCTTCTTCCATCTGCTGCACTTTATTTCGCTGCTGCTCCAACACTTTTTCCAGCGAAAAGATTTTTTTCAGCCTGAAAAATTTTTTTAGGCGTCACTCAATTTTCTGATGGCGAGTAACTTGCACATGGACTTTGCGTAAATGTAGAAGAAGGTTTGGGTTCAGAAATGGATTGATTTGTGTATGGATTAGGCCTACTATTTTGGGAAGTAGAGCCAATAATTAAAGATTTGTCTAAATTGAAAAGTTTGTCATTGTGAAATATTTCAGTAAAAATGTCACAGTGCTCCCACTTCACACTTCCTCGCCCAGTACTTTTTTTATTATTATTGTCATGTAGTGACACAAAAATGTTTTTTTTAAATTCCTAAATTTCGAATCCAGCATTTCTGGAGAAACACCTAAATAGCCTAACTTTAAAAAGGTAGTCTGAATTTCCCTCCAAAGAGCTACTTTCTTTTGTTGTGGATCCCGAAAAGCCAGGCTTCGTTTTCTATACTCTTCTAGGAGCAACAAAGTCGGTTTCAAATCCCACTTGAATGCACCATCTGTAACATAAATGTTTAATTGCGGTTAAACCTATATGAATATGATAGCAAACATGTATTAACCCTTAAAGCGCTAAGCTAAAATATAGGCTACCACATATTTACAGTTAAAAAAATATATATTTAATTTCTTCTTTTTTTTTTTTAATTTAGATTGTCAGGGTTAGAAGTACATACGAAAAATACTCAACTAATTTTAAACTTGTTTTCAATATTTTTTAAAACACCAAAATTTTAATAAATAATAGAATTCCATTTAAATAATACATTATTTACCTGGAATTACAGCATATTCATCATATCATTTGATTCTATTAGCGTTCAATTGTTATACAAGTGAAAATAAAAAATTGTTAAAAATTATTTTAACCCTTTCGGCGCCAGGCATCTAGCGCGGTTGACTAGCCTAAACCGCCACGGCCTAAATCACTGTTTTTGCAGTACTCTATATAAAGCGTTCTAAGTCCTCTGTCATAGCTCAACGGCTATGGTACTTGCCTCATAAGCAAGACGTCCCGGGTTCAAATCCCGCGGGGGACCCTAAGATATTAAAAACCCAAAAAAACATGCTCGTTAGCCGAAAAAGCCCAAAATGGCAAAGAAAAAAAAAAAAAAAAAAAAAAATAAAAAAATAAAGCGTTCTAAAAACCTTGCTATTGAAGCTAGAACAATATTTTGTTTTGTCTTTAGCTATTCTATAAGATAAACATATGCAAACAAAGTTTAATTCAATTTGTATATTCGAAAAGTAATAAAAACCTTAAATCAAATTTTGTTAACAAAAAAAAAAAAAAAATATTTTGAGCTAAAAAATCAATATAAACAAAAAATATTTTATACATAAAATTAATTTTTATATTGAAGTAAATGTAATAATGAAGCCCTGTAAAAAATTTTAAGAGAATGTAATGATAAACAACAAAGAAAAAAATATTTTCTAAAACATGGAAAAATCGATTTAGATCCTATTCTTACCTTATGTAAGTGTGGACGGTGCAGACTCTATTCTGTAGATGTTTGATCAGTTAGTATTAGTTATTTTGTAATACGTATCCTAGTAACACATTAAAAACTAAAAATATTTACACTATTTACAACATTTGCGTTCAAAACACTTTCTTCATATTAGCACCTGTGCTTGGGCAAGCACAGGGGATGGACGCCTTTGTTAAAATTTTTGCAGGCATAGTGAGTTTTCTTCCTTTTGCCTCCAGAACAATTACGCTCTTTTTTTCATGGTAAAAGGTTGAGAGGCTCATTACCAAAACCTGCGTGTTGTACCGGCGTGGGGTCACCAAGCCATTCTTCAGTAATGGCTTCGATAATTGAAATTTTAAATTCTAGTCTAGAAAGGGGCTTATCTGTGTTCATTTTATAGCGAATGTACAGGTTCACAACCATCCTAGAAAAAATATGGAACGCTACTTTTTTCCAATAGCGAATAGTGCGCCTTTCATCTAAATAAGAGTAAAGCATTTGATCTGCTGAATCCACCCCTCCTGTAAAAGCATTTTAGTGACGGATCATTTTAGGCCTACTTGTTATAAACACTTTATTTCCTTTTTTTTTAGATTTTAATTCGTCACTAGCAGTGCTGTCTGTTGATAGAAGTAAAACTGGTTTTTTTTTAAGCTTTTTGCCGACTACCAAGCATAAGCAAAGTGCCCTTACGACAGTATCTTTTTTCACCAACAGCAAATCTTGTTTTCATATGTTGAGGGATGCCTTTTCTATTAGATCGCAAAGTTCCAGTAATGTGGGTTAATTTTGAATACAAAAACTTTGCAAGCGGTAAAGAAGTAAAAAAGTTGTCGACAAAGACATGGAATCCCTTATTCAAGTAATTGCACATTTTCAACAATTTTACAACCACATTGTAAGCAAGTCCATTTTTTTATCAGAACTATCATTTCCTTTTGCTCCTTTATAAACCGTAAACCCCAAACAATATTTTGTCACAGCATCACAGATCATCCATAATTTGATCCCCCATTTATGGTGGTGCTTGTTCGGCAA
>JAGFPH010003809.1:24488-42142 GCA_018207615.1 Philaenus spumarius
TTGGTCTCAAGAAAGTATGTCTGGTGCTATTCAAGAAGTTTTGAGTGGCAAAATGGGATATAAAAAAGCATTGTTTACATTTAATGTCCCACAAAGTACACTTGAAGACAGGGTAAAAAAGGCTCGTCTGAATGCATTATCTCCTAATACTGCTGCTGAAAACAATTAGGTAGATTTAAGCAAGTTTTTTTCTACAGCTCAAGAGAAAGAGTTAGTAGCACATATTTTAACTTTAGAAGAAAGGCTGTTTGGGGTAACACTTAGTGACCTAAGAGAACTTGCGGAAAAAATAATATACAGCACACATTTAACAAAGAAAAAAGAAGGCTGGAAAAGAATGGCTGTATAGTTTTTTGACCAGAAATTCAGAAATTTCATTGAGAGATCAAGAAAAGACGTCATTAGCTCGAAAAAAGGACTTTTACCATAATGCGGTAAATAAATGTTTCACCCTTTTAGAATGTATTTATGAAAAACACAAAATGCACCTTCTGACATATATAACGTGAATGAAACAGGCATTTTTTAACTGTCCCGACCAAACCCTCAAAAGTATTAGCCCTGAGAGGTAAGAAACAGGTAGGCTGTCTGAGCTCTGTTGAACGGGGAGTTCTTGTGACAGTAGAAACATTCATTAATGCAGCTGGAATTTTCATGCCCCCTATGTTTATTTTTCCAAGAGCTAAAGCAAACCCCCTTTTGATGGATGATGCCCCACCGGGATCTACAACAAGAGTGGGTGGATCACCAAAGAAACTTACCTTGTATGGTTCAAATGGTTTGTTGAATTCTCACTTCCCTCCACAGACAAGTCAGTTCTTTTGATCCTAGATGGCCATTCCACACACGTCAAAAGTATTGAGTTGATAAATATGGCAAGAAAAGAACATGCTATCATTTTAATATGTTTCCCTCCTCATACAACGCACCAGCCACTTGATGTTTCTGTAACGGCACCACTAAGTAGTTATTACAAACAGGAAGTGAGGAAATGGCTGATCAATCTTCCTGGACGTGCTGTTACAATTTATCAATTTGGAAAATTATTTAAAGTTGCATATTTGAGGGCAGTAGTTGCACAGGCAGCCATAAACGGGTTTGAGAAGACAGAGATCTACCTATTCAATAATGGTGTATTCCCTGAACACCTCTTTGCCCCGTCCGATACAACAGAAAGACTAATGGATAGTGGGAATAATCCTCTGCCAGGACAACTCAGTGTAGATTAAAATAAACTTGACATCTTCAACACCAAATAAAGCATTACCCTAAAACCAAATATTAACAGCTCAATAATGTTATTCAGTAAAATATTTTTTTTAGAATGTAAAATATAATAACTTAAGCCCGAGTCTAACAACGCCCAACACATTGAACACATCCATCCAATTACATACACACATACATCAAACAATACTACATTCTTATTCTCACCTTCTTTTAGGATTTTGACTGTGCAGAGCCATTGCGCGTTGGGAGTGCTGAACCTGCCAGAGTTTTGACAACCTCTGGTTTGGTAAGGCTGATGTGAGCTTGCTCTGCCGAGACGTATGCGTGGTTTCTGTTCTGGGGCCAGCCACTTCGGTTCTTGGTCAGGAAGTGTTCGCGGTGTTGAAGAAAGTCGGATTCTTCCTCAACGTAGTTTCGGGTTCCGACTGATGTCCATCCAGACTGGCAAAAAGTGCTCGGGATCCTCACGGAACTGGGGGTTCGGAAGTGATCGCAATGTGATCTGATGGGCACGCCCTTACTGAGTTCACACGATTCCGCCTAACACGATGCGCTGGACAAACAAACACATGGTACAAGAAACCGTCAAAGATTTTAGAACAAAGAGATCTCATTCAGATTCGTCTGATGAGTCTATAAATAAAGAATTGCTTAAGAAGACAAAGGAGAGGGCTACTCAACTACCATCTGAGTTGCCAGCTCACATATTTTTAGTTTTTTCCAACGCCGAAAAGGATTCAGATTTATCAAAGGTATCACCCTTTGTAATCAACAAAGCAATTACTGGAACAGCGGGCCCTGTACTTTCCATTAGGAAATTACAGAATGGCACCATTTTAGTTGAAACTAACAGCGGGAAACAAAGTTTGTCGCTGTTAAAGATGACTTATTTTTATGACAAAGTCAAGGTATCTGTAGAACCTCACAGATCCTTGAATTATTCAAAAGGTGTCATTACCTGTAGAGACTTGATCCCCATTAGTTTGGAGGAAGTAAAAAGCGAATTAGCTAGTCAGTCAGTTCTTGAAGTCACCTGCATAATGCGTAATAAAAATGGAGAGAAAAAAGCCACGGCTTCTTTAATTTTAACATTTGCTTCACCCACACTGCCAGAGTGAATCTATGCAGGTTTCTACCTCCTTTCTGTTAGACCTTACGTCCCAAACCCTGGACGTTGTTTTAAGTGTCAAGGGTTTGGACACGTGAGTTCTACTTGCACAAAGCAAGAAATATGCGGTCAATGCGGCAAAAAAAGTCATAATAGTAAAGGCTGCAATGATGACGCCAAGTGTCCCAACTGTGGTGGCGATCATCCTGCACGGTCCTTTAACTGTGAAAAGTTTAAAGAAGAAAAAGCAGTTCTTACTATTATGGCTAGTGATAAAATATCTTTTAATGCCGCAAAGAAATTATATAAAACCTCTAGGCCTGCTCTAGAAGGTAAATCATTTGCTGCTGTTGTTTCAAACAATAGCAACACTCCAAGTGCAAACTATGGAGAGTTGGCTAAGACAGTCAAAATCTTGACTGACAAGTTGCTCAGCTAGTCGCTCTATTCTCAAAAGTTTCTCCTTCCGCTCCCGCTTCTGCTTTAGTTGATTCAAATTCCGTCTTCCGTCCTCTAGTTTCTCACTATCACAAGAAGAAATAGAACCTCAATCCCTGCTCTTGATCTGAGAACAAAGACGCGGGAAAAAACCATTATAAAAAAGAAAATTACTCCAGTATCTGGTGTAAAGCAGTTTTTAAAGAAATCCTATACTTGTCCATCTGTAGTAACAGGAAGAAGTTCTGGACCCGTTCCAGGAAAGAAACCTGTTGCTATAAAAAGTAAAAATATAAGTACTTAAAAAGTAGTAAAAAAGAAAATGAAAAAGGAGGTTCCCTATAAATCCTCCTAAAATCCCCGATCCCTGTCCATTTCCACCCTCAACATCTTCAAAGATGTGTGAGGGAACTATGGAAGTGGACAAGGACACTCAACAAAAAAACCATCCTGTCACTACTGGACAGGAAAATGAAAAGTTTACAAAGGGACCATGTCCCTTCTAATATTTAATTATTTTAATGTGAATATTATATATTTATCTCAATATATAATATATACCGCCAAAATATATTTATTCATAATTATCTATGTCCACGATCCCAAATATGAATGTGGTTCAGTGGAATTTAAACGGTGTTAGGAGTCACATGGAAGATCTGAAAGTTCTTGTGCGAGACTCATCACCTCTATTCGTTTGTCTCCAGGAGACACATCTTCATAATACCCATTCTTTATACTTAAGAGGGTATTCTGTCTTCAGATCGGATTTTGTTACAGAGGCGAGACCTAGAGGTGGCGTAGCCATACCTCTGTGGATGGTGTTCCCGTAAATCTGGATACACCATTACAAGCAGTAGCAATTTGAGTCACTGGTCCCATAAAACTAACGATATGAAGCCTATACCTGCCACCAAGCTATACCGTCCAATCAAACGACTTGATGGATTTAATATATCAATTACCTGCTCCGATTCTTTTGCTTGGCTATTTCAATGCACATCACTATTCGTGGGGACCCTCAACCTGCAATCCAAGTGGTATCCGCATAGAGAGGATATGATTCGATTTAGATTTGGTTTTACTCTATGATGGATCGTTAACACACTTAGCAGCTTCGACAGGAGGTTGGACGGTCGTAGACTTGTCATTTTGTAGTCCTTCGATAGCTACAAGATTTGAGTGGACAGTGATGTCAGATTTGTATGGCAGCGACCATGCCCCTATAAAAATTTCCTTTAATGACTCCTCTTTTCTGAACAACCGAACACCTCGATGGATAATTAATAAAGCCTTCTGGAATGATTTTACAAATCAATTTGCATTACCAGAAAATAATCAACATATTTCTATAAATGAAAAAGTTGATATATTTACAGATTCCATTATTTCAGCAGCAGAAAATACTATACCAAAATCTTCATCACGATCAAAACGTTCACCAGTTCCCTGGTGGAATGACAAATGTAAAGAAGCTCTGCGCTTACGAAGAAAAGCGTTAAGAACCTTTAATCGAATACCGACAGGAGAAAATCTAGAAAATTATAAAATCTTGCGTGCCAAAGCTCGCAGAGTTTTCAGGCAGAGCAGGAAAGATTCTTGGACCCATTATAACGGTACAATAACCAGAACGACTCCCACATCAACAGTGTGGAAGAAGTTACGTTCTATGTGTGGCCATGTTCCCTCTGCTCCTTTGGTATGACTGATGCAGCAGGATGGGATATTGACTACAGACAGCCATAAAATTGTAAGCATTTTGGGCTCTTCCTTTTCTAGGTTCTCTTCAACTGCCGTGTATTATGATGCTTTTCGCACTTATAAAGCTGCTCAAGAGGCCATGCCATTCACTATCGGCATATCACAGGATTTTCCGTTTAATGACCCATTTACAATGGATGAATTGGAATTGCCTTATTGTCGGCTACGGATTCAGCTCCCGGACCCGATAGTATCGTATATTCTATGATTAATCACCTTCCAGAGTCGGGTAGAACAGCTCTTCTCCAAATATACAATCGTATATGGGATGAGCATATCTTTCCTGATTCTTGGTTGGACAGCATAGTAATTCCTCTATTAAAACCAGGGAAAAACAAAACTGATCCAAGTAGTTATCGTCCTATCTCTCTCACCAGCGTTCTATGTAAACTGGTGGAGAAGATGGTCAATCGGCGACTTGTATGGTACCTTGAAAGTAACCAACTGATCTGTAAAGAACAGTGTGGTTTCCGACAGGGAAGATCATCTATCGATCAGCTGGTTTTGTTAGAGTCGGCCATTCAAAATGCCTTTCTTCTTCGTCAGACACTTGTTGCGGTGTTTTTCGACCTTGAAAAGGCATATGATTCGGCTTGGAGAAGAGAAATTCTAAATACATTACAATCTTGGGGTATTCATGGGAGAATCCGAGCATTTATTTAACATTTCCTATTTAATCGATATTTTAGGGTGCGTCTTTTATCCACCTTATCAGATCGATTTTATTTAGAGAATGGTGTCCCTCAAGGCAGCGTACTTAGCGTCACATTATTTGCAGTTGCTATTAATAGCATCACTGCTAATGTCCGATTACCTGTCCACTGTTCTCTTTTTGTTGATGATTTTGCCATTTACGTGGCAACCAGAAACACGGCAACCGCAGAACGAACACTGCAATTAACGATCAACAAATTACAAACATGGTCCAATCAGACAGGATTTAAGTTTTCTGCTGCTAAAACTAGATGCATTGCTTTTACTCGTCGCAGACAACATTTTAGTCCCACTTTATACCTAAACGGAACTCAGCTTCACTCCGATAACTCAGTCACATTTCTAGGTCTTATATTTGACCATAGACTCTCTTGGAACCCACATGTGACAAATTTAAAATCACGCTGCATCAAGATCTTAGATATGTACGGGTTTTAAGCGGTTCTCATTGGGGAGCCGATAGAACCTGCATGCTGCGTTTTTACCGAGCTCTTATTCGATTACGAATTGACTATGGGTCCATAGTCTATTCGTCAGCTAGGTTATCGGTTCTTAAAAAGATTGATTCTGTTCATAACACTGCTCTCCGTCTAGCATCCGGAGCTTTTCGTTCTAGTCCCATTAGTAGTCTGCTTGTTGAAATGGGTGAGTCATCGCTCACGGGACGCAGACAACAGCTACAACTGTCATATTATGTGTAATTTGCGCACCAAACCTTTGCACCCATCATATAATATTGTATTTAACAATCCATTATTTGCACAGTACGAATTCCGTAAACAATCTACTGCTCACTTTGGGATCAGAACCATCCGTATCCTCAATAATCTGGGGGTAGCATTACCTAATATATACGAAAATACACCATGTTTTATTGCTCCATGGTCGATTAGAAAACCTCATGTCGATCTCTCATTGTCTAGGTGTCTAAAACAAACTACACTTGATGTTGTTTACCGTCAGGAATTTATATCCATATGTAAACGGTACCCATCAAGTCATATTATTTTCACTGATGGTTCCAAACTGGACAATAGAGTCGGATGCGCATTACTTCTGTCAGGAAACAGCTTTACTTATGGATTACCATCTTCCTCTTCTGTATATACAGCAGAACTTGTTGCAATACTCAAGGCTCTCAATATTGTTCTACCAACACCGGAGCACCTTCTTATATGTTCAGACTCAAGAAGTGCACTTGAGTCCATTCAAAATATGTACTCTCCTAACTCTTTGATCAAAGATATTCTGTGCTCCACGCACAGACTTTGTCTAAGGGGCGTGGGGGTGTCGTTCTGCTGGGTTCCGGGTCACGCCGGTATACAAGGAAATACTATAGCAGACCTAGTTGCTAAGGAAGCCACTTCCTTACAGCCTAGCGTGAATAAAGTTATGTCCTCCGACTATATGTCCTTTTTAAAACAAGTCCTGTTTAGACAGTGGGAAGAAGAGTGGGTAGCAGTACAGGGAAATAAACTCCGCCAAATTATAGATACCGTTCGGCCATGGATATCCTAAAACCGCCAAAGCCGTCGAGAGGAAGTGGTAGTTTCTCGTCTACGCATTGACCACTCTGGGTTAAAACATGGGTTTCTGCTGCGTCGGGGGATCCACCCCTTTGTCCTTACTGCTTAAATCTCCTCTCAATTAAACACCTCCTTTTAGATTGCAATAAGCTAAAAAATGTTCGTAAGAGGTTTTGCCTACCAAATTGCATTCGGAGGATGTTGGGTGATGACTCCCAAACCATTAATATGGTGTTAGCATTCCTCCATCGGTTGAATGTAATTGGAAACATTTGAAAACAATATACATTTGCTTACGTAACTTACATACCATGTTTAGATTTATTACTTGTTATTTTAATTAGAGTTTTATTCATTGTTATGTAACAGGCCCTTTTACAGCCCTGTGACAAGTTGTTATTGTGTAATTATTGTTGTTATCGTTGTTATTTTATCGTGAATTGTCTGTAGTGTGTGTAAATTAAAAGTTTAATTTTATAGCTGTGTATGAAAACCACCACCTAGGGTTTTCGCCTTTAAAAACAAAAACAAAACAAAAAATAATAATAACTTAAGAGTGATTTTAATTCATAATTGTTGTAAATAGGTGTAAAAATGGTATTTATTTACTAAGTCTTTACACAATTAAAGCCCATTGTGAGGTAGGCTATTAAAGTAGTCATGTACTATACAAACTACAAGTTATACAATACATTATATTTACATTTACAACAAGAAAAAAGTAACACAGAGTAAAGTTTAAAATTAACATGAAACAAATTGTGTCAACACACTATTAGGTTAATTTGTTTTATCAGGATTTGAGGTTCAAACTGACATAGGCCTAAACCTTTTTCATCACTCTATATTATTTAAGGACCTAAGGGGGTCATAATTGTTTTATCAAATTCATGTATATAATCATGTTGAGTAGGTTGATGGAATTCAGTAACAAATATTTGCTGCTCTACTTATTTATGAGCAAATAAATAAATAAATACGGCAAATACAATTGTTAAAGTTGATAATTGGATTGAAATTAGATAAAGATTACTAATACAGATCGAGTTTAATTTTACAGTGAACCTAATTTAAAACTTTAAAAAATATACCTACATATATAATGTTAGTTAAAAAAATATATATTTAGGCCTACAGAATATTTTTTAATTTTAAATTATTAAAAACCAGTGTTACGCTCTTTAACTACTATTTACAGTGAACGTTTAACTATGGATTAATTAACTTCAATAATACAATTTATTAATCACACACACAATTTATTAATACAATAACACACAATTCTTGTGCAGGAATAGATAGTGAAGATGATGAGGCTGTCCTAGTGTGCGAATTTTGTGAATAGGCGTAAGAAAATAACAATGAAAACTGTAGCTAGACATATATAATTACTTATATTTAAGTAAATATAGAGCAAAATGATTCTTGTTGCATTTTCACTAGTTTTATATATGTTTTTAAGTACTTATCTTTATCACCCCGTTCTGCCCCATGCCCGGGGCAGAACGGGGTAAATGACAAAATTTTCTGTCTTTGAAGAAAACAAATATTGTTTATTAGATTTTTTGCAATATTGTTGTATTTTTGAGTTCACTACATTATAATGTATTTGTATAAAAATGTGCAGCTCTTTTCATTAACCCTTTATTATTAAAAAAAAAATATTTTCAACTTGATACCCTGTTCTGCCCCGGGTTCCCCTATATCATTTTTTGAGATTTTTGAATTTTCTATAGTCCCTTTATTTGTAACTGATTTAAATTCAGTTACCATGGTTTTTGCTATTTCTCCTGGTCGTCTTGGATTGAAAACCAATAGAGAAGCAATTATGTACCTCGTAAGGGCCGTGTAATTGAGTGAATTTGAATTTTTAATTAAGTTCTTAGTAGTTATTTTAATTTTTCCTTAAAAAAAGCAGTAAGTTTTGAAATATCTTCTGAAAGAGGCATTTTTGTTGTTTTTTCACCTTGTTGGTTTTAAGTTCCTTGTCAGCCTTAGAACCAATTTCATACTTCCACTCAGTGGCCATTAAGTGTAAGAGATCTTGGTGATTTCTTTTAATTCTTTTCTTTTCTTCCATAGACATGGTCTTGTCTTTAATTGCTTCTGCATATAATATATCTGAGCACTGCTGTACAGGTGAACAAACACGCCTAGGAACACTACCCTTTACATCGTTAGAATCAAACCTACTCCACGTTTGGATTGCTCTTTTTAAATTATCAAAATTCCTTACATTAATACAATCTGTAAGGGTCATTATTTCTTTTGGATTTTCATCTTTCATTAGTTTTACTGCTGTAGCTAACGCTCTCATTTTTTGGGTAATTTGGTTAACTTTAATATTTTTTTGGCTATGGAGGCGTGACATTGCAAATTTTAATATAAGAGTGTCATTCATTGCTATTAGTCCTATTTCATCTTGATTTAATCTTGGAATAATTTTTTTTTTCTAAAATTTGGAATTCTGAATTCGGCCGTAAAATTTGAGATAAATCTTTTGGTCTCTTTTTCATTGGTTCTTCATTTTTATGTGTTTTAATGTGTGAATGAATTAATTTTTTATTAAATAGTCCATAGCAAATTTTACACACTCTAAAATTTAACACGGATACTTTATCTTTAGGACATTTTGGACGTCGGGTTGCTTTTAACTGTCCTTCCAGTTCACCAGTAACAAGTTTTTTGTTATATTTGTGGTTCCCCAACTTTATGAGATTTTTCCCAAATTCTGCTCTCTTCTTTCTTTGAATATCAGAATTTTCATTTTGAATGGATAAATACTGCACAACTTCTTTTTCACTTCTGTGTTTGCTTTTCATGTGCCTCAGTAAGTGAGTGTACAGAGTATTGCAATACATGCAATAGTTTTGTTTCTTCTTTCCAGTTTTAATTTTAGGTTCAATTTCTGCTGCCTCAGAGGTGGAATTTGAGACTAAACTATTTGAACTTGTTAATTTTGTCTTCTTTCTTTTAGTTTCTTCAAGCACATTCTTACTTGAATTTGGATGCTAGGAAAATATACATATAAACATTTCATTAATTAAGTGAAGTAAATGTTACTATAACATTGATAATATGCTACATCATAGTCTAAGATCCAGAGGGGTTTTTTGGGGTGTAGACAACAATTTGATATATAAATTCTTCTATTTACTCCCACTTTGGACCGCTTACCCACAATTTGAAAGCCATACGCCATTAATTGTCGGGAGGAGGCAACTACGAAAAAATAGCAAGCTGATTGTCTGCTGTCCGATTTAGGTCAGTCCTGTCAGAAAGGTAACATTTATCACAACATCAGACAATCTGGGGCAAAACGAACTGAAAAAATTCAATCATAATTTTGAACATTTCTGAACAACTGCAACCACTTGCTTTTTCATGATCTATTAAGATTAAGAAGACAGAAAAATATAGTATCAGACATTTCTGGTTGATGCAAAAACTTTATATTAGCGATGTTTACAAGTTTAGCGAGGGTTTAAAAAAACAGTTTGAGGGTTTTTTATGTCAGGTAAAAAAATTTAAAACATGCTAGAACCCACTTAGGGTTCTTAGGCCTTTTGGGGTTTCGACTACGTGCTCTTTAGAACTTGCACAACAATATGGTATTATCTAGTCAGCAGACAGTTTGGTATATCCCACCTCCTTTTCCACCTCTTTAAAGGTGAACTCTATTATTGGAAAATTGTATATACAAAATATAACGCAAATATATAGGTGGACTAATAAATTATTTTTTTTTATTTTATGTTTTTATAGGGTTTTTTCAAATGTATTAAAAACATGAAATATGTAAATTGACACTTATTCAATCCTTGGAGGGGCAAAGAGGGGAGGGTAGTTTAGTTTAGTATATGATAAAGGGTGGCCAATAAGGTTCATTATGTACAAATCGCACATAAACGCCTGACATTAAAAACAAAACAAACAAAATTCAACGACGTAAAAAGCATCACGTTTGCTAAATTTGTAAGTAAAAGTCGTTAGTAAAACAGTTCCACCCAACCAGAAATATCTGTTCCTATATTTGTCAGTCTTCTTCAGCTTAGTAGGTCATGAAAAAGCAGGTGAGATGCAATTCTGAAATGTTCAAAGATATGATTTAATTTTGCAGACTGCAAAAATTGGTTTTGGGCCAATCCGTATGTAACGGATGTTACATTTTTACTCGGTGTATTGAAATAAAACATAAATAACTTTTTAAATATTTGTATTGATACCCAAAATATATTTAGTACAGTGAAATTAATTAATACAAGCTAGTTTTATAATAATAAGTTTAAAAATAAAGCTAAAATAAAAATTGTTATATGTAACGGATGTTACATAAAAGTGAACTGCCTTGTGACATTGAAAATTTAGACTGAAAGTTCTGTCCAACTTAGAAAAACAAAATTTATCCTTCATATTACTTCTTTTCTTCGAAACTCAACGATTAATGTCATATAATTAAAAATGTTACTAAATAAAAAATACATAAACTAATAATGAAAACTAATTGTATCGGATGTTACGTGTAAAATGTAACAGATGTTACAATATTTTCCTTTGACCAATATCTTCTATTTTAGGTCCTTAGTACAACCTTAGAGAGTCAATTATTGAAGACTAACCTTAGATATATTCATTCCCTTAAAATTAGCACTTACTAAATTAAACTGTATGTGTAATGGTAGACGTTATTTTTGCTCACGGTATGCTTACGACTTGCTTCAGGCGCCATTTGTTTATATTTGGCACATGAAAAACTCCTATTTTGTTAATTGGTAGCCTACTGGATCAGGGATAATTTCTTTTACATCCTCTGAGCAGTACCATAAAAGGTCTGGTTTAACCGGCCACTTCCAACCTGTGACACCACTCATACACATGGTACTGATTTTAATATCATTGCCTGAAACTTCGTCAACGATTCCCGGAAAGTATTCCTCTTCATAAACAACAATGACGAAGTTACCAACAGCATGGTTTAACTTGGCCGTATCATTCGAACCTTTGTTGTCCTCTTCAGATAGTGGTTCAATACCTTCTAGTTCAGAATCGGAGTCGCTATAAACATCAGAATACCTCACACGACATGATCTTTTTGCTCCTATCTTCTGCGACATTGGTACTGAATCTCTATAGACTTTGCATATCTTCATTTAAGAAACACACGTAATTCCAGCTTGAACTGAAACTTTATCTTCTTTCCGGAAGTGATGAAATTTCCGGATTCCTGTTATTTCTTGAACATGTTTCCAGCGTTCATTTAGAAATAGACCTGTCATCACTACATATTGTTTTTCTACATACAAAAGTTCAACATTCTTTAGAAGATGTTTAGCTTTCTCGTAAAACTCAAAAGCAGTATTAACTGTAAAATCACGAGCCTTGACTTGAATCCAAACTTGTCTCTTAATTTCTCCACCGATACCATCAACTGCTCCTTTACCGTGTCCTGCAGCAAAAGAGTTCCATTCAACAGTTTTAATGTTTAAAACTAGGAAGCAAATATTGCTAACGGTGTACTTGCTCTTAAACTGAGCTGAGCAGTTATCAGAAAACACACTTAAGTTATCCAGCTCTGGATAGATCCATTGTTTGAAATCTTGTATTACAACTTTTAAAAACAACCAACTTGATTCCTTTGAGTGGGATAAGTCATTACTTACTACAGCATATGACTTAACTCCTTTTTCGTACCACACACAGGCTGTAAATATTGTTACTTGGTTGTGCCCCCAATGGGCACTTTGAATTTCATCTTGTGAAATCAAAGAATAATTTTCTGAAAAGTCTATCTGTGTATCACTGCTTTACCTGGCTCACATGTTTTTTTCTTTTCAAACTGCTCTGATTGCACTGTTTTAACAAAGCAATGGAATTTGAAAGGCACTAAGCTCTGATTTACATTGTCAATAACACTCTGAATGGATGTAATTTGTTCTACCACTTCATATTTTTTTTCTAACATTACCCATTTCTTCCATTTAACCTCTTTAGAATAGTCTGTAGCTGATTTTAAAATAGTTTTAACATCGTACCTACATTGTTTGCAATCACTTGTCATACAGCTTTCATTAAATAGGCCTACATTGCAGCACATTGAATTTAGGAACATACGATGAGAGAAGGGTGTTAAGGTATTTTCCCAGAGGCCTTTCAATGATTCCAGTAGAAAATTAAAATTTGCATGTTTAACACATACACAAACGTTGTGAGGTGTGTTTGCAATCATAACAACATGTTTTGGTCGAAGTTCGAAAAACTTTGACCGGGAAACTCGAACATGAAACTTTTCTTGAAATATTTGCCTTGCTTCATCGATGTTGACCATTAAGAACCTTTTTTGTATTTTATATTTTTCACCTTTACCAGGACCTCTTATTATAACAAAATCTTTCTTACCAGGAGCTTGCCAACTTATCTCGTCACTCTCGTAAAATGTCTTAATTTTTTCAATCAGGTCATTTGATAATACTTTCTTTGGGGCATTTTTTGTTATGTGTAAAATGTCACTGTTTTCCAAGTTTTCTCTTACTAACTGACGCACAATGGCCTTTTTCTTAGATGGGCTGAAAGGTAACACTTTTTTAATTTTTGATATTGCTTTGTTGAGAGTATTTTTACAGGAATAAGACCCTAAAATCTTTTTAGGGGTTGCATATTTAGGTGTTTCTTTTTTCTTCCGTTCTCGACATGCTTTCACTCTTAATCATGTAGCTTCTTTTTTCCTTTTCTTTGGAGCTAGTTAACTTATATAGTAAACTTTTGCAATAGTAACTTATACACTAAACTTGTGAATAGTTCTTGTCTAAATAATCATTATTGTTGAGCTATTAGTCAACTTAGGTCCCTCAGTGTATCCAAAATTCAAATAAACGGTATCAGTTAACTGACACAAACTTTCTCCCAACTTACTGCAGTCAAAATAATATTGTTTTTAATCATTTTATTTACTACTTTTTAGAACAAAACAAAAAAATAATATTCTACCTATGTCAATCGTATAAAAAAATTATTGTCCCAGGCGGGATTCGATCGTGCGACCTTTGAATTACTGGCCGTGCTCGCTACCGTGGTGCTACCCCCGTGAGGCCGCTGCCGCGATGCTAGATTGACAACACAAACTTGTTTATTTTTAATTATTTCCCCATAATTATAAAACGCCGAAGTTTTGATAAAAGCGGGTGGTGATACTATACTACATATAGGGTGGAGAAAGTAAAAATATGGGTAGGCCTAGTAAAACACAGAGCTTGAGATATTAAGGCAGTTTTTTGTTTGGAAAGGCTTACATTAGGTAAGTAACGGATGTTACACAAGATTAAACTTATGCATAAAAAATTCAGTAAGTCTTAGAATCAAATTAATTGGTTCATGTGAATGCTAAAGAACACAACCTTACTTTAGCAATGTTTCATCTTTGTATTGTGGCTTAGAAACCCATAATATAAAATTTGCTTAATTTATGTAACGGATGTTACATAAGAACATGATATTTGTAATAATTAAATAAATATATTTAAATACTTACCAAAATTCATATCTTCAAAGGTGTGATAGTGCAAAATACTTAGTTCTTCACTCCATACCAACAATGAACTGATCAGCTGTTTTAATTAGTATAAAAATAGGTTAGAGTTTACACTTTTTTTAAATCTGTAGTCAGCTGTTGAAGCCATACCAGCTGGATTTAAAAAACTTTGGAAATTCATAAAAATTAAAAAAATTGTTACAGATTACAAATATATAGATATTTTTAGATTTAAAAATGTAAAAATTAAATGTATTAAAAACAATTAAATTTTTTTACCATATTCCCTTTCTATACGGATTATAACATTTATATAAATTCATAACTTAATTTGGTGGCCTAAATGAATTAAAAAGCATAAATAATGTCAATATAATTTAACATAGGCTAGGCCTATAAATGAATGTCAAAAGTTAACTAATAGCCTAGAGCTTAAAATAACCATAAGTAACTTAAATAAATAATTTATGAAGTAAGCATTATGAGATAAATAAGAGTTAAATTAATTAAAACCTACCTTAGATATTTATACTTACCTAATTAAATAAACAATTTGTTAATAACATTGGTAAGATAACCTAAAATACAAACATTGTAAATATTTTGATGTAACTTTATTTCATGGTAGTATAATATAGATATAAATAAAATTGTGAAACTAGGTTGAATTAAAAATCTGTTTGATAAAAAGGGAAAGTGTTTAGTGAAATAAATATTTTATATTATGGTAGTGGTTACAACAAAAAAAAAAACTACTTTAAACTGAACTAAATATGAAATGGAAAAACAACAGCTGTTCCAATGCAAGTCAGAAATTGCAAATCGATGAAATAATAAATTATATGAAATATATAAAGTGTAAAGAAATTATTTAATTTATGTAAAATTATGGACAATTATCTTATCTTCTAAAGCGAGAGATAATTGTTTGTCTGCTAAATGGATCTGAAATCTCCGTCTAAGGATTTTTCATTTTTTGATTTTATATGGAGCTTTTGGCCACGAGAAATCGATTGGAAATGGTCACCAGTCTGGGAAAATTCGTTTTCTACGTCTTTTTATTAAATTAAAAAGTGAAATTTGTCCATTTTAAACAATACAAAGCACAGCTGATGCAAATGTTTTCAATGCCATTACAATAATCATCTGCTTTCTTTTAAACTGTAATTTTATTAGAGGTAAGCCTAAAGTTGTATCTATTTATAGTTACCATGGCAACGAATACTTCTGCTAAATAAACATACCCTTTATTTAGTTGTTTAATGTTATAGGCCTAACCTAAACGATGTTCACGGAAATTTGCAATAATAGTTATTTACGTGAGCGAACTAGGCCCTAGGCCTAAATCGATATTGAAATATTAAACTTTAATTTAGGCCTGACTTATTTCTGAGGCATAGCGTTGAGATTATGGTTAATCCTTTAAACTGTATTTTTATTACAGGTAATCCTAATGTTGTATATACCCTTTATTTAGTTGTTTAATGTTATAGGCCTAACCTCAAAACTCAATAATCCAATATTTATTATTGAAATCATAGCCCTGCTTATAATCGAGCTTTAGCTCGGTCTCCTGGTACTTACCAATTATAGGGGAAATGCTTGTACCTTTGGTCGGTTTCGTTCTCTCACTCATAACTGAAAAGTTAGTTATGTTTTTGACTTGTTTTCAAGTTTAATGAATTAAACATGTTATTAGGACCTTGTGAATTTAATTTAAGAATTTAATCTTAATATTTACTATTTTTTAAGTAATAAAAATATATTTTTGAATAGGTGTACCTTGGACCACCTTAACTGTACCTTGGGCCACCCCGTATTGTACCATGGGCCACCTCCGTGTACCTTGGGCCAAAATGTAATATAACAAGGGAAGTGGAAAAAATGAACAACAAATCAAATAACAAAGTGTATTTAAGATTCAATTCAAAGCACATTAGTATATTAGACCTAAATCAAGTTCTTTAATTAAGTTAATAGGCTTACAGACTTTATAAAACAGTGTCTTTATTATAAATAACTAAATTCTTTAGCAGGTCAAGTAATCAAGTTATGTACTGAAGTAATATACAGTCATTAGTAAAATAATGCCTTATTTCACATACAAAACATTGACATTTTGTATCTTGCTCAATTTAGCAAACTTCAAGTCCAGAAAACGACACCGGGAATGATACCTGTCCCCTTCTACCAACAACTGGTGGCGGAAGAAAAACCACTATGTCTTCCCTTTGAACTTCCCCCTCATCATTTTCCTGAGGCCATACAAAAACAGAAGACTTCTTTATTCGCCTCGCAAACTTTACCACTGGATAACCATCAACTACATTCGTTATTTGACCAACGTAATGTTTGGTTGTGATTTTTGTCGCAAATTTTACAAGAACCCATTTATTAAGCTGGTTTTGGATTGGCCTCTCAGATAATATTTCTTCATAAATTTCCTCTTCCTTCTCTTGTAGGTCATAACTCTCAATTAGCTCTTTTATTCCAACATTGCTTTCTTCGGATAAAAAAGAGGCTAATGAATTGTCTGATGACGAATCTTCAACTTTTCTTTTCTTTAGGCCTACTTTCTTAACTTTATTTTTATTTTCTTTGGAACTCTTCTTTTTAAGTTCATCATCAAACAGTGAAATTCTAGATTTAGGCTTGATTTCTTTCACTTTGATATTTTTTTTCAACAGCAGTTTCTTTTTTCGTTTATCTGCCTCAATTGCTACTTCATTTTTTCGGGGGTGTCAGTTAGGATTCTGCATCGACCAGGTTTCCTACTCTTAATAGCAGGATTTCTTCTTTCTGCTTTAGGAAATGGTCTTATTTCCTCTACCGATTTAGGAGTTAGCTTGATAGTTTTGTCCTTTGGAGTGGAAACCACCGTGCTACGAGAACTGCAAGGAGCGGGATCCGATGATGATGAGGGGCCCGGAGCGGAAGCATCTATATGCCTGATAATAGGACCTGTGGCAGGAGAGACAACCATTGAATTAGAAAGATCAGGGGGATAACCTGGGTCATCGACCAGTTCTTCAGCGTTTATCAAAGTGCTGGTCTGAGGGGAGGTGTCACAAGTGCTAGACTCTGGGTTGGGCCTGTCACTTACGAGGCTAGCTGAATATTCATGGTCAGAGAATATATTCCTATTAAAAGGCCACACGCCAGATGATTTAAACCCAGACATTAAGTTTGAAGGAGTGAAAGCTAATGGGTAGGCCTTACCGCAGATACTCGCAATGTTATAAATTGTCAACGGTTTCCCTGGATTTGACAAAAACCAGCTTTTACAACAATCATTGTAATAGGTCTTAAATGGACCGAAGACTCCCCTATCTAGAGGCTGGAGCTTGTGACT
>JAGFPH010003809.1:49376-68011 GCA_018207615.1 Philaenus spumarius
TTTAATAGATTTGAAACTAAATTTGGATCTTTCTCTATTAAAAATAATTTAGAATTTACAGAAATAATTAGGGATGTTAACAATTTTCATCGGCAAGTAATTGAGGAAAAAGGTGTTTGTATTCCCCATAAATAGATCTTAATTTATTTATAGTATGTATTTAACTTTTCACTGGTTTTAACTTAGTTGTAACATTGTCACTAAGCAGCAATAAAGCTGCAGCCTGTTCTCTTGTAAGTAAGCTACACTGATCTGTTTTGGATTTTGGTGGCAGGTCTGTCTGCGCTGACAACCTGCTTGAATAATGGCCACATCCTACTTGCCGCTCGGAGTCAAGTCACTAGGCGCCGAGAATCTGAATCTGATTACCTGCTTTTACCAGCGTGCATCTTGGACGTACCCTAATACTGGACTTTAGAAAAGTCCTTAAAAAATTCATGGGTGAGATACTTGACTTCATAAGGATTTGATTGTCTTGCATCCAAAGTATGTTTTACGTATTCGTAAGGAACATGGACATCTTTGTTTTTTTTAATTGCCTTTCAACTAGAGAATGTACACTATCACACTCCATTTGGGTGTGACCCTTTATTAAAAATGTTTGAGTAACAGTAGTACTGTTTTTCATTGTATAGTGAGTCAGTGCGTTTGCAAGAAACTGGTTCCTATTCTGGTACACACATCCATCTGTATATATTACTATAGGCAGCTTGGGATCCAAACAATGGTTTTCTAAATAATCTATCAAGCAAGACGCAAATGTGCAAGCAGATAGGTCCCCTTCAGCTTCTGAACCAATAACACGTAGCCTAATTATTTGCTATTTTATAAATAGTATTTATGGCTGGATAACTTGGTTTTATAATACATTGCGCTAGCTCTTGTAAAAGGAGTCACTTTGACTTAAGTCAGATGTTAAACAATAAATTTTTCCTTGTTTTCCCAATTTTTTATCGGCTTCCTTTTCGTCCCGAGCAGTGTTTTTTTGTTCCACGTGTGCCTGCCAATCTTCTTTGTTTACGTTGCCAGCTTTATATGAACAACACGTATCGCATTGATCTTTTCGTGGTGAATATAAATAAAATTTAAATCTGCAAACACATACCGGTAGTCAAACAATGCCTGACTTACCCATTCTTTCCATTCATTTGTACAACTGTCTTTGTAAAATTTGTACAGATGGATTTTTGATTCCCAGACCGGCTCTAAGTACAATTTTGAAGTATTTTTCCTGCAGTAATGAGCTGGCAACCTTGGCAATTGCCTCAACCATTCCTCAACCTTATATCTTTTTGTGGCATTTTTTCTCTTTGCCTAGCAGTTGTAGGATATTCAATTTCATTTGGTTTATCTACTTCATTTTCAATATTATCATCATTTTTATTTTGCCTTTTTTTACCCAGTTGTGGGCCATCCACTCATTAATTCCTAATGTATGTAAGACAATTTTTTTACAAACTGGTTTTAACTCTCCATTAGCTTTCAAATGATAAAACAATGTTCCACTGCTTCTTGAAGTGGTTTTAAATGTTTTTTTTAGGTGCTGTGATTGATACTAGTGACTTGACCATGGCTTCTTTCTCCTTCCAAGAAATACCCCAAAATGATTTAAAGATTTCTTTTCCATCAGTAACTTTATTGCATTTCCGTTTTTTATTGGAATTACAAATTTTTGTGTTGTACCGTGGTCCCATTTTTCTTTCCTCTCTTTTGTTAAATCTTTTCACCACGAATTTTCCTGAAGCCTCATGTTTTATCCTTTCAAACCCAACGTAGCTTTTTCCTGCCTCTCTAAGACGTTTAGTAATTGAGATATCCCATTCTTTTGAATTGGACTTCTTTCTTCTTTTTCTAACGGTATCTTGTGTTAAGTTGTTAACATTTTCTGTCAATATCTGTATTTCATCAGTCAATTCTTGACCCTCCACTAAGGTTGAGTTGCCTGAAAAAAATATCAAACATGTGAAACTATAGAGTAAATTCAAGTTTACTAAATTAATTTCAACTATTAATTGTTAACTTTATCATTCAAAATGACCTCTTATTTCGTCCTCAGACTGAGCCATGTGATTCCTCACTTTCTGGATTATAATCTGGTTCTTGACTGACGACTTCATTTAGGTTAGCATCCTCATCACAAAATATCCTGAATTTAAAGCAATGACTTCATTTTCAGCTGTTTTATATTCATGGGTTTAGCATTATTAATCACATTTAAAATATCATATATCTAACTACAAATTTCTTTTTTTCTCAGAACTAAATAGTTTTTTTTAAAGTGAAAACAAATACAAGACCTAGGCCTAACTGTAAGACCTAGGGCATTATCAAATCAAATCAAATCTTTAATGTCGTAAAAACATGTTTTTAAGATGAAAATTAAAGGTCCTTATGTACCTCGTAAGTTGATATAAATTTGTAACAAAAATAACATGTATCTTACAACAATACCACGTATCTCGTTAACATTTAGGACAAGTATCTTACATTTTTTCTAATTATACGTGTTTCCTTTAAAAATGGTGCAAGATGAGTTATAATAGTTGAAAATAAGCATACACTCACTCAAAATGACGTTTTTACATTTTATACAGCATTCCAAATGAAAAAACAATAAAGTTTTTTGGTCACCCTGAAAAGTTGTAAAAAAACAGATACGTGGTATTAGAATTATTAGGCTAACGGTATGTATTTTTTTTTATTCCTCAACACCTTTTAATTACAAGTCATTTATTTACTCCTAATATTTATTTAGTTACTAAGCATTTTATAAGAACAGCTGTTTCGTGAGTTATGGTCTTGAGTTCATGCAAAAAAGGATGTTAAATTTTTCCCGAATTTGAAAATTTTCCGGGAAACTTTTCAAATTTTTCTTTTTATAAAAACCTAATTTGGACTATTACGAACATTTTAAAACAAAAGATAGCTAAATTGGTTCAGCCGTTTTCAAGTGATGCACTTACTAACGAACAGTATTTAGTTTTTTTATATAGATTATACATTTGAATCATGTATAACTGTTGTATTTGTTATTTTATTTGTTGCTATGGTAATGAATGTAAATACAGTTCATCAGTCTAGGCCTATCCTAAAATTATTTTGTGTGTTTAATTTTATTTATGTATTTTTTCTATATTTTAATAGATATTCTGCTATTCGGAGCGGAGACATATCCAACAAATCAAAGATTGCTTCAGCCGTTCTCGAGTTATAAGTTGTGTAACAAACCCGACTTTATATAAGTGGTGTAACAAACCCGACTTTATTATATATATATATATATATATATAGAGAATTTTTTAAACCCTTACATTTAAGGTGAAGTTGTTGTGCAATAGACTTCCATAGTTCATTTTTAACATCTCGGTTGTGGTAGGATTTATTCCGCTGATCCCACAGGCTGGGCTCATTCCTTACCAGCTCTATCAATAATTCCTTGTCAATTTTTGCATGCACTCATCTTGATGAAGCGTTGGGACCCGACATCGGTTTGGAAACAAACATGTTCGAATGGCTGCCGAATCGGGCATCATTGAGTCGGATCGGATCGAGAGTACGGAACCGAGGCACCTGCGTTTAGATGTTTATGTTTGCTATTCATCCGACGGTCGGGAGATATCGGATCGGGGGAAATACGGATCCAATGTAGGTGTAGCCTAAGTCTGTTAGCGCATAATTGATTTTCCGATTTGTTTGGCTATTTTAAGGGGTTCAAAATAAACTGTTGGTACATTGGGATGGAATAACTTCGCTCAGTAGTGTTGTGGATTATTAAGTTTAACCCTTTCACTTGTGATGTCCAATGAGTAGGACGATAGGTATATTATTATTTTCTAACTCTGAAATTAAGCAGAGAGGTAAACAGCCATATGGTTGGACTCCCAAAGGTCCACATAGTATGATAACCACAAAACACAAGCAAATAAGTAAAGTAGTTGAAATTAAATGCTGCCAACTTTCTGTTGTTTGGCAAAAAAATGAAGAAATTTCCAAACCTCAAGTTTTATTTTTTCCCCCAGCTGTTAATAATTTTTATATATCGTCCGCGAATAAACAATACCGCCTATCTACAGTTTGGGTAACTTTACAGGAGCCACAAAAAACTGATTATTTTTAATACGTATGAGTATAAACCCTTGTATTTTTTAAAAACAAACTAATGAACCATGTTGTTGATGGTTTATAGTATATTTTGTACAATATTTGCCTTTCGATAATTTATTAAAGCACTTAGGCAGTATTGCCATGTATTTTTTTCGTGTTTGTAGATAAGCGGTTTTGTTTTTTGCACTAAGGCGGTATTAGCCTTTGTTAGGAATAATTGCATAAGCAAAGGCTTAATATTAGAATTGGATTTATTATTATTATTATTATTATTATTACTATTAGGAAGCAATGTAAAGCTTATAAGTCCCAAGAAGAGAACCTAAAGTAGAAGCTATTGCGAAAGATATATAAAAGTGTAGCAATAGCTGAGACAAGCAAAATTCTATGTTCAGTAACCTGGATAGTTATAGATACTCTTGACTGACCTAAAAAGGGGGTTAGTCTTTTAGAGACACCACGGGGCAGCGGAAGCTCTGCCCGTTGATATGCTGCTCTTGGGAGACTTTTGTCTTGAAGGGACACGGTGACAAGGTGAGCAAATAGTATATGTATAGTCATTCAATACGGTTACATAAAGGTGTAATTTGGAAGTACAGTCAACTAATTTATATATCATTTGTGTTTGAGAATTCCGTTACTTAGAGTGCTCTGTCTTGGGACTTAATTAGTTGGAAATGATTAGGATTAATAAGATTGTAGAGTTTGATCTTTGTATGTTTAAATTATAGTAATAAGTAATAATTGGACTTTGATTTAGTGTGATGATATATGAAGAGCACAAGGCAAAAATGATGATAGTCACATTTTTCTAACTTTTCAGGAGAGCGATTTTTTTACTTCATGCTTTTGTAAATATAAAACTTCCATTATAGATTCCCCACACCATCATTTTTATTGTTCTATATGTATTTGTTTAGCTTATTAGTACAATAAAAACAACTCATTTTAAGTTTATAATAGTTTATTAATTAAAATGTAAAGCGATACACAAAATCCACTGTAAAAGTGATGATAGTCATCTAAAACATGGTAAAAATGATGATAGTCTTTTATCTTGAGGGAAGTCTTGGTTGGGTTTAATACCTGTAAAACAAGAAAATAAAAATAGATTTTATTTTTAAAATAAGTGATTGAGTGTAGTTTTCGTAGATGAAGGTGTTAATGTATTTTTTTAAGGTTATAGTGTATGTATGCATTATAAAAAGAAGTCAATGTATATTTACTTGTGTTTTGTTTCATGAAGGAAAGTTTAGTAAACAGACAGTAAAACATTAGGTTTTTTTTCTTTATTATGATGTCAGAATTTATACTAGGCTGTATTAGGTTACAGGGTTATACAGTTTACTAGCTACTGTTAGGCCTACTAGGCCTATTTTTGAAATAAATCTTTGTAAACAGGCAGTAAAACATTACGTTAGTATCTTTAATGTGATGTCTCAATTTGTGCTCTGGCTGTAGGCCTATTTACTTAAAAGCTTTTACATTTATCTACTGTTAGGCCTACTAGGTTATTAGCTAATATTGATATGCCTACCTACACCTATGTTTTCTCAGTGAGGAAGTTCTTCTAAGTACTTCTGAGCTAATGGACTGCAAAACTGCTTCAGGTGTTGCAGGTCTTGGTACTTTCCTGGTTTTAGTTTGATCAGATCTGGAAATACACAAACTTTTGAGCTAGACCTATATAAAAGTGAAATTGTTTATGTTTCTTCATAATATAGTAATCTACTACCTACTTGCATAGCATAATATATTATGAGTAATTTAACAAATAACCTGAAATTTATATTTTTATTATTGTTAGTATAATTGCAAAAATAGTTTCGTCTACTGATAATTTTTCATTATTTTCAAGGTTTCACTATTGATTTCAGTTATTATTCTAGACCTCATGTAGCTCTATAGACTATTGCTATTGAAAAGAAAATTCAGAGTGTAATGTCAGTTTCTCTTACCTTCACGAAGACGAGGTGGTAAACAGAAGGAATTTTCACCAGGGTCTTCTGTCTCTGTTGTAAGTCTGATTAGTTGGTGTTTTGTCAGTATTGGAGACAAAACAAAGTAGCCAGTGTAAGATGCTCGATGTTCAACCAATCTACAGTGGTCTTTTGAAAACTTTATTTCACGAATTGGCCTTGTGGCAAATGGGCATTTCTTGTGATAGTTATTTTCCAAATAAACAGTCCATTTTCTAAATAGGTTTAGGTCAGCTTCAACTACAGTAAACGGTGAAGGCTTTATTCTGGCATTTTTTATTTCAGTTATCCAATGTTCTGGCATCTCTGCGGGATATTTTCCGTTTATTAAGGCCATGTCCCTATCACATTCCAGGTATGAATGACCTCGAATAGGGAAGATTATCGTTATGCAGTCTAGTTTTTTTAGTATTTGTACTACATAATGGCAGAATCGGAACATGGTGTAGTTCTTGTTCTGCCCACTACAAGAATCGCAAAATATGTACAGGTTTTTTACACTGGGATTTAGCATGTTGAAGATATAATAGTGCAACATGGATACTACTTCATCAGCACCTTTACCTCCTTCTATTTCTGGATAGGAAAAAAATGTGGCATTCCCTGTAGATAAGCTATGGACATTAAATAAATAAAATGACAATTGGCGTCTATAATAGACATCATTTGTTGTCAGATTAGGCAAACTTAAATTTTTTTGAAAGTCAATGGTAAGTGCCTCGGTATCTTCTCTTTTCCTTGATATTTTTCTAAATTTTCTCTTTGTGTCATAAAACATGTTAGCTTTCCTCAAGTGAATTTCATTTTCAATTTTTTTTGTATTTATACTGTTTAAAATAGTTGCTTTTCCTTGCTCATCATTATTCTGTTCCAGCTGAAGGTTTAAGGCTTTAATTTCAGCTTGAAATCGGTCACAGGCACTGCAGGTGTCGCTTCTGGGGTATCCAAATGAAATATTAAAGTTAGATACGAATATTTTTCTATAATATTCATAGGACACAATCCTAACATTAGGCCTACCTGTCTTATACAATGTGTACATTTTTTTCAAATTTAAAGTGTCAGGAAGGTATGTTTTTTTGGTTTTATCAAAGCTGTAATGGCTTTTACGGCCCTTAAATGATGCAATGTGATCGATGACACTTTGCCTAACTTCATCTGGGGTCCGACAATGCTTGTGATCATACTTTCCTCTCTGATCTGAAGGAGGTTCACCATTTTCTTTCAGGCTCTTCTGAATACTTTGAACCCTTCTCCCAGTTATACCAAAAATAGACAAAAATGCTTTATAGCACACAGGAGTGTCGATAAAAGAATCACCATCCTTTATTCTTACTCTGTAGGTGTAGCTCTTATCATTAAAACTTGATTCGTTTTCAGGTTTCCTTGACCTACGATTTTTTATTTCATTAACATTAATAAGCCCAGCTAAGTATGTGGACTGAGTATCAGTAGAGTCTAACGCATTAAAATGACTTAATAATCTTTTTCTTTCACCTTCCAAAACTCTATCAAAACAACGCAGTCTTTTACATCTACAATCGGGCCCAGTTTCATGAGTACATACCTTAAGTCTTTTCATTACATCTCTTACCCTTCCATGGGATTTTCTCTTCTTTGTGCTAGGTTTAGGAATACTTTCAGATTCTTCATCCACACTTGACACACTTAATTCACTCATTTTAACACAAAGTACTATCAAGAACACAGCTATATGTTGGAACCACAACTTAACCTCAACAGCACAATAAACAACTGAAAGAAAACAGCAGTTCGACCAGCTGATCAAGCAGGTCTTGCCAACCTTTTGTAATGACTCTCATCATATGTGCCGTGAACACAGCTGACATTCATCGTTTTTACCGTGCATAGCAAATCTAAACTGGCTAGTAACTCTGTAACTATCGGCATTATTGCTGTGAACACCCCCCCTGCAACTTCGGCCGTATGTTAGCTACAACTTCCAACCATAACCTGAAAATGAAAAAAAAATTGACTATCATCGTTTTTGCCGTGTGCTCTTCATATATATATGTAGGTAAAGTTGTGATTAGAAATTTAGAGATTAAAGTAATTAAATAATACCACTGAACCACCATCGATGCTGTAGCTTGATTTATGAACCTTGGGCAGTTGAAGTGTGGAACAATCCACTTATAACAAAATGGTGCAAAAGGCCGGTGCTATAGTTTTTACTATAGGAAAAAACTATATATATATATATATATATATAGAGTTGCATTAAAAATTTGTTTAGAGTTCAAAGTTTTGGTTAAGGTAAAGTTTTACAGTTAATTAATACAGTTTGTGTTAAAGGAAGTTTCAGTTTTTGTATGAATTGTTGATACAGTGGTTTTTGTTTTTCTTATACGTCGACAGATTATGTTAATGGATTAAGGGAATTTTTGTTGTTAAAAAATGAATTAAATAATTGACTAGAGTCTGTTGTAAGACAGTTTTTTATTACGACCTGCGTTTTTGTCTATATGTTTTGGTTACATTTTTGATTTTAGTTAAGATATTGATATTTCTGATGTGTGATATGATTTTGAATTCTTTTTAAAATTTATGTATGTGTATTTGTTTTGAAATATGAAAATGCCACTTGCGTTTGTTACATGGTTGGAATTGGATCAGTTTTGTTCTTATTTCAATATGAAGTAATTGTGAATTCATGGAAGTTAATTTCAGCAGTTTCAAAATCAGTTTTTGGTTTAGTTTTTGTAATTTTGGTGATTCAATTTAGAATTTAGCTCTCCCTAAAGGTTTATTTTGGGAAAAAGTTTTATTTTTAACTGCTTTTTTTATTTGGACTGTAATACGATTGGTGCTATTTTTTTTTTTTTGACAAGTTTGGCGTTTTCATTATAAGTACTTGTATGTTTAGTTTATGATTATGTGGTTGATTAAATGTGCTAATGTAAGAGTGTAGTATAAAGAGTGTTACGTTTTAATCACGATGATACAAAGAGTTTATTGTGACAGTGGATTTCATTGTTTTATTAGCTTTCTTATTTCCTCGTACAAAATTGTTCTTCTCGGAATTAGCCTACTATATTGATGGTCGAGACCTGTGGGTTAAGATACGGTGAATTGAGTAGCCCAGTTTTTACACAGGTGACTATCGAGTAGTGCGCTGTCTTTGTAGTTTGATACACGAGCGCTTTAGGAATTTGCTGACGGTACATGTTCCTTACAACAGTATGTTTGTTATGATAAATGTCAATAACATTTGTAGTGCTGACATTGGGGTTTTAAACGTTTAGTTGAATGAATTTAACGTTGCAAGAGTTAAATCATAAAAAAAGTACGGAACACAGAGAAGTTTAGGTTTGCGTGTATCGGACGAGGCTGATTTAGAATTCTTACGGTCTAATTTGCGTAATATATAACTTTGCTTAGATGCTAGTATGAGCTTTGGTGACATTGCTAAGGTTTACGGTAATTGGGTAGTAGAGCAGCATGAGGAACGGAAGGCAAGGACGGTAACCTTTGACGCATCTAACATATACGATACGGTTGAGTTTGGTTGCAAGACAGGGAACGTTATAGAAGCGACCGACTCGAGAATTGCGGCAAGGGTCCAACCACCGTATGAGATGGCGGAACGACTACCTTTTTTCGATCCAGGCAGGTTTTGTGGAACCACGGGGGAAGATATTTTAAGTCACGTTACGCGATTTGAACGTGCAGCTTTAGCAAATAGTTGGACGGACGAAAAGAAAATTATATATTTTCCGATGTATCTTGACGGGACGGCGTTGAAATATTTTGAGAATTTTGAAAGGAAACGTAGAAACTTTACTTGGGCAGATCTTAGAGACACATTTACCACAGTTTTTGCCCCTATTCAGGAAATGGAAATGCTCTTGATGAAACTTAATAATCGGGTACAATTGTCACACGAATCGGTAATTCAGTATTGGACAGAAATTGAACATTTGTGCGCACGATTAGACAGTAATATGCCGGAACAGAAACTTTGCACATATATCCTGAAAGGTTTAAATCCGGCGATCCTACAGCAAATAGCGATGCTGGATAACACAACTCTGCAAAAACTAGACGCAAATATTAAAGCGTATGACAAAGCTACTTACTTGATGCGCGAGCGTTTAGGATGCCATTCGTCGGATAATATAGTTGACGGGCGTGTCAAGGAGATGGATGACAAAATCAATAAGGTTATGGCAATGCTAGACAAATTACAGATGCCCACAAACACGATCGAGAGACAGGATATATGCAGAGCACAGGGATACAATACAGTCAGGGAACATAGAGGCGCGCGGGTCCAATTCCAGTCAAGTAAATCACCGCATAGGGAGGGAAACTACAACAATCATTGGGCACAGAGACACGGAAGGTACGATGAACGGAGTGGAGCCGAAAGACAAACAATTCTCACACAGCGTAACAGATACACGACACAGTGCCACACGTGTTTTATATGCGGAAATATAGGACACATTGCAAAGGACTGTGAACATAGATTTCAAAACAAGCCACTCTGGCCAGGAATACAAAAACAATATTCCACTGAGCCTAAAAAGCCTCGGGGACAACACATATTTCATATGAACACAAGAGTTAATGATACACCAGGAATGCAATGGAGGGCCATACAACATTACGAGCAACAAAAACATATAGATTTTATTAGAAGACGGTTTAATCAAGAAAACGATGACACTCGTGAAAACGTAATACACTCGAAACGTGACATCTGTGACAGTGGTCTTGAGAGGAATTCATTGAAAAGTAAGACAAAAAGTCCGAATAAGACAATATCTACGGCAGGAAGTCATAATCATGGGAATAACCAGGTACTTCTAAATACATACTTAGCGGAAAACCGGAAAGGTCTAGCAATACATGTGAAAGGCCATCTCGGGAACATTTCCACACAAATGTTGTTAGACACTGGATGTAACGTCTCATGCGTTAATGAAAAATTACGAAGATTTACTACACCACTACCGTCTGACAATATAATTTTAACATCGGCAAATGAAACTCCAATGACGGTTATGGGAATGGCCACAGCATTATTACAAATACAGGGTGTGCAATACATACAAACGGTATATTTAGTGAAAAACTTGGCATGTGATATAATATTAGGGAATGATTTCTTGATGACAAACAATGCCATCATAAACTATAAAACAAATACGGTTCAAATTCAAGGGCAATCCTTACGACTACACGGGTCATGTCTGGAAAAGCGGAAAATGGCAAATCCGATTCACACCACAACACAGAACATCGTCTCACAAGGGAAAATAACATTAAAACCACATGACACTATACACGTCAAACCACAACTAAATGCCCATACTCAGGACGGACGGAGATGCCACTTTAAATCAACGAAGAAAATAATGGAGCGGCAAGGCTTACACACACAAGCAATGGCGGCAAGCACACCGGTACAGCTAACAATAGTAAAGCCAAAATCGACCTTGAGTAGAATTTCACCAACAACAAATTTAGGGCAAATTACACGGACAAAGTGGACAAATCACATGATACTTAACACGGGAAACCAATCACTACAGAATGCTGACAAGACACAACTCCGAGCATCAAGGTAACACAACTTGAATGAAGGTTTACTACGCCACACACTATTCGTAAACAGACAGACTCAGCATCTCTTAGCGACACCGACGTCATTCTTAACACACATTTCATAGCGGCCAGGATAGCGGTATAGTTGCGAAACTAAGTGATAGTTAATAATATATAATAAGGGTTATGATTAAGGTATAAAATATGTTTTAAAAATGGTGTGATTTATTTCAGATTTTAGTCTCATAATTTTGTGAAAAATAAATATTTATTACTGGTACACAAGGCAGAGCAACCTCAATATCGGTTACGTATTACGGTACTAATACTAATTAATAATACAGTTACCAAAATGTAACATAATGAATGCTTATACATGACATTTGCTCAGTTCCAGCCGAAGGCAGCTTGAAACAAACGGCAAGACAGACGAATATATTTAATACACTGCAATAATATTTAAACAGAGTATGTTCCAGAATATTAGATATACAATGGCGGCTGGTCTAAGATACGTCCTACTGGCAGCAACAGTAGTCACCAACAGGGGAACGCACAACTAAGGGACTGCCACACGAAATCGAGGGATGTTTCCTACAATGACAGAGGACATCGGGGTCGATGTCAAAAGGATGCGGCGGTCACCCTTCCCTGAAAAGGGTCAAATGTAATGGATAACGTCAGTAGGATGTGGCACATTAAGATTAAATTATTATATTCATAAACTGTTACATTGTTAAATTGGTATATTGTTGATATCAGGACATAATTGTAAATGTGTTAAATTATTTATTTAGGATAAAAATGTATGTATTAGATATTACTTCCCCCCAAGTGTAAGACAATGTCGGGGACGACATTTTTCAAGGCGGAAGTGTTGTTAGGAATAATTGCATAAGCAAAGGCTTAATATTAGAATTGGATTTATTATTATTATTATTACTATTAGGAAGCAATGTAAAGCTTATAAGTCCCAAGAAGAGAACCTAAAGTAGAAGCTATTGCGAAAGATATATAAAAGTGTAGCAATAGCTGAGACAAGCAAAATTCTATGTTCAGTAACCTGGATAGTTATAGATACTCTTGACTGACCTAAAAAGGGGGTTAGTCTTTTAGAGACACCACGGGGCAGCGGAAGCTCTGCCCGTTGATATGCTGCTCTTGGGAGACTTTTGTCTTGAAGGGACACGGTGACAAGGTGAGCAAATAGTATATGTATAGTCATTCAATACGGTTACATAAAGGTGTAATTTGGAAGTACAGTCAACTAATTTATATATCATTTGTGTTTGAGAATTCCGTTACTTAGAGTGCTCTGTCTTGGGACTTAATTAGTTGGAAATGATTAGGATTAATAAGATTGTAGAGTTTGATCTTTGTATGTTTAAATTATAGTAATAAGTAATAATTGGACTTTGATTTAGTGTGATGATATATATATATACATATATATATATATATATATGTAGGTAAAGTTGTGATTAGAAATTTAGAGATTAAAGTAATTAAATAATACCACTGAACCACCATCGATGCTGTAGCTTGATTTATGAACCTTGGGCAGTTGAAGTGTGGAACAATCCACTTATAACACCTTCAAATTATGTAATAAGGTAACCATATAGGCGGTATTTACAAAAGGTAAAACATTGATACAGATTGGTAGGAACAGTTGTGTTTATTATTATTGTGAAAAATATGAGTGAACTATATAAATCGTATAAATTATTAAGTTGCATAACTAAAAACTGATAAAATATCGTACCCTGAGATCCATTATAACACTAAAATGTTAGGTACTTAGTTCAGTCTTTTCCAAGTTTGAACAATATTCCACTACTTGAATAACTTCCACTCAGACTGTATGAGGTAATGATTCGTAAAATGGATGACAATCTTCAGGAATAACACTCTTCAGTTCCTGAAGGTGTTTGAACTTTGACGTTTTGATTGGAAGTTTGTTTCGGTACAAAGGCAAGAACTCATTGGTGAAGTTGTTTGATCTAGGCCGTCTTGGCAGCTCTTGATAGTTTGATTTGAAGTTTAATTTCGTTTCAATCTTCCCATTAGGATTGTATTTTATAGCAACAATGTCATAAACAGTCGGGTCTCCTTTTCTACTGCCCGGCCTAATTGAATCATAAATCAAGGTGTTCTGTTTTGAGAAGTCTTTGAAAAAAGAATAGCTCATGTATTTTGATTGGTACGGAAAGGGGATTTGCCTTGCCTTCAATGCTGCTTGATTATATTGGCTTGGCAGGTATATTGGCACATCCTTCAGGGCAGTTTCAATTGTGCTGTGAACGGAGTCACACTCCATCTGAGTGTGACCTTTGACCAGAAACTTTTGTTCAATTGTAATTTTATTTGCAACTGAGAAGTGCAGCAGAGCATTGGCGAAAACCGCATTTTTATTTTGAGCAGGACAACCGTCTGACCAAAGAACTATTGGCTTTGGGTCTTTAGAAGATTGAGTCTTTAAAGTGTCTATCACACAACTAGCAAAAACCGAGGCTGCAAGTTCAGCACTTGTTTCATCAAATCAAAAACACTGAACATCTTTGGAGGCCAAATTGTACATGGTAAAGTTGTGTATGTTCAATTTTGTTTTGTAATATAATGCACTAGCATTGAGAAATGGGCATAATTTAACAGCTTGCACATCAGAGGAGTAAACAATGCATTTGTTTTCCTTTGCCTCTTTCTTATCCTTATCCTTTTCCTCTCTAGCGTCTTCTTTCATTTTCATGTGCATCTTATGATCTTCTTCGGTGATGTTGCCTACTTCAAATCCTATACAAACGTCACATCTGTCCTTCTTTGGTTGATAAAGAGCTAAGTTCATATCTTTGAACAATTTCTCAAAGGTAAACCTGCTTATTATAATTGATTTAGAATCTTGTTGGAACTCTTCTAAGCATTTATCTTTATATACGTTGTAAAGGTGAGATAAACTACGAAACATCGGTTCAAGGTAAAGACGTGTTGAGTCATGCCTACAATAATGAGATGGTAGTTTAGCAATGTTGTCGAGAAATTGTTTGGCAAACTCTTTTGCCCGTGGTTTTTTTAACTTTTTGGCTGAAGATGGTCTGGTAGTTGTTCCTTGTGGGACCCTCCCAGATGAAGTGTGGTTTTCAAGAGGCTCTTTACCTACATACCGATCACCAGAAACCCAATAGCGGACCGTCCACTGCTTGATACCGAGTGTTTGTAAGAACATTTTTTGGCAAACTTGCTTCTTAACACCATCAGCAGTCAGAAAATAGTTTAATGTCTCATTTCTTCTGCTGTTTTTTTCTTCGTCAGTGGTCTTTCTTTGTTTTCTAGTTTTAACTACCATGTTTACAATGTAAACTTTTCTCTGATCCCAGTTCATTCCAGCCCAGAAATTATTAAAAATCGATTTTCTTTGTTCCTGTGTGTAACTAAAACAATGTCTATTTTTAGATTTGCGACACTTATTTGAACCGCAATGTGGTCCCATTTTTCGTTCACTTCTGTCTTTATCATGGTACACTACGCCATCTTTAGTCCTTCGATAGCCCAAGTATGCTTCGCCACTCATCCTGAGTTTTTTATTAATATTCTTTTTCCAATTACTTTGATTGTTCTTTTTCCTCTTTCGCTCGGGCAACACAGGGATCTCTTCTTCATCATTATGAAGGTTCGGCGATGGAAAAGTCTTTAGAGTATTTTGTTGACGACTTTCAGTTCTTGCCTCAGGCTCATCTTCTAAGTCGGAATCAGAGTTTGATTCCATTATGTTGTCAACGTTGAATTCAGGATCTGAATCGTCTTGCTGGTCTGTTATTTCATTTCTAGTAATGTTATCATTGACCTCTTCGTCGAATACTTCTGACTCATGTTCGGATATATTCTTCTCGATGACACCAGAAAAAAAACATTTGTTGTGTTCAAGTGAATCTGTTTCATCATTTTTTTCAATGTTAGCATCAATAACTTCACTTAAGTATTCAGCTGCATCCACATCCTCTGGTATTATAACAATAGGCATGTTATTCAAGTTCATCTCAATGTTGGATGTTAACATTTCGTCAATGAGTATATTTTCTCCACCTAAAAAAATGTATAAATTAATATTAAAATATTAAGCTAATACTTTTTAAAAAATTATTAAGCATGTAACTTCAATGTGATTACAACTTTCTTAAAGGAAAAAGTAGGCTGTAATGGATTATGACAGCATACATTTAATAGGAAAATATATTTAGATGAGAAAAACCTCTTTTATTAAACTTATTTATGTTGGAAATGAAAAAAAAATATCTATAAGTGAAATACAATGACGTGTACATGTTGCTAATATTAAAGTGTTTCATTTTTAACTGTATCATATGAGTTTATTTTGAATTTACCCTAAATAATTTAACCTAGCCTAACTTAAGGTTTTACCAATGACTTTGAATATTAGGTCAAGGTTTTACCTAATTCTTTACCTAATATTCAGAGGCAATGGTTTTACAATACTGTATGTTGAAAACAAATTGATGAAGAAAACAACCTTTAAACAAAATTGGTATGATAATCAAACATTTATCATAAATTAGTTTACCAATTCTGTTTTAAGGGGTGTTTTCTTCATGAATTTTAAATATATTATTATCAACATGGGTTCATTCAATACAAAATTTTACAATACTGGTTTTACCAATGATATTTTCAATACCTTCAGCAAAACTGGCTACATCATTAAACACTTCAGTGTCTGCTAATTCAGGTGTAGCATCTAGTGGATCATCCAATGGTTTGGTCTCATCATTTTGACTTTTTGAACGATTTTCTTCTAATCTCTTTACTCCATCTAAAAATAATAACAATCTTTTTTAATTTTGCACTATTATATTTTATCCACTCCCTTTAAAACATATGTAATCCCGAGATATTGACGCAATGTATTATAGATTACCTTCTATTAATGCATCATTCACAAAATCGTTTGGTTCACTGTCGAAGGTAGGGCTACTGCAATAGATAATTTCTTCATAAATTTCCTCGTCATTAAGTGCCATATTAGCGTCTGAAAAACAAACAGTAAATTAGTTTGTATAGTTAAAAATGGAAAGAACGTGTTAAATGAAATAATAATAAAATAGAACTTTTTGATTAGTGGTCAATAGTGAAAATAAATCCATTCAACCATATTGCCAATACCGCGTAACTACACCTTATGATTGAAAGTAATACCGCTTATCTGCAGACATTTTTTTATCACGGAATATCTTCGACATCTTTGAATTCAAGTAAAACTAATAGGATAATAAGATAACTACTTAATAAGATAACTTTTAACTTATAACTGTTAAGCTTAGACTAAGAAACATGATAATACCTACAAGTTAATTTTGTAGAAGTTATATAAGATGGAGCTCACCTGTTGTAATGGCGTATTGTAATGGTGACTGCGTAGTTATGCGGTATTTTCAACAAAATTATGATAGGCGGTATTGTTTCAGGGGCTCCTGAAGCGCTATCTGTCGGATTTTAACAATAAACTGCACGGCATAGTATGCGTTTTCACCCACACAATGCGCTGGCATCAATAACTCAATTCACCCAAAAGTTGCAGATAGGCGGTATTGTTTATTCGCCAAATTCAAATTTTGTTCATGATTATAAAGAATTGTTATTACTATATATATATATATATATATACACTCATATTTCAATATAATTATCTGTGGCTTGGAGCTAAAAGGGCCAATGTCCATAATATTGATTTTTCGATAGAGCTGATTAAAGATTCAAGCTGATTTTCACAATAAAATTGTACAGCAGTAAATTTATCAATTTTGTTGCTATTTTTTGTTTTGTATTGTTATGTACATTTAGAGTCATATGTATTTATTTTGAAAATTGTCAATTTTATTTTTAATCTATTATTGAAATACCACAAAAATTTTCTGCCTAACAAAATTACAGATAGGCTTATATCATATTTTGGAGAAATTGACTTGGCATGTAAAAAGGGAGAGTGAGTGTGTTAGTGCAAATGAAAATCAAGAATTATTATAAGTAATGAACACATTACTCTATAATTTATTTTTAATTTTAAAAAAATTTCCTACGGAAAAAATACAGAAAAAAGCCTAAAACTTAATATTTTATTTTTTTAAACTAGTTTTCTTCATCGTGAAACTCGGAATCCGATGTAAGGTCTTCTGCATCTGAGCTGTTTTC
Organism: Philaenus spumarius; assembly: GCA_018207615.1. NCBI lineage: Eukaryota > Metazoa > Arthropoda > Insecta > Hemiptera > Aphrophoridae > Philaenus > Philaenus spumarius. Next base: position 67,235 of record JAGFPH010003809.1, read on the forward strand.
TAAAATAATTGTTCACGAAAGTAGCGTAGTACAACTTGCTAGAGTTACTGATGAATGGCATCAGAGACTTCAGGTCCACCAATTTTTCCTTTGAGAGAGGAATTGGCCTATTGGAAATAGGCTGAAGTCCTTGGGTTGTGTTGCCTCGACGTGTCCCTCTTTTACAACTAATGTCCAATACTTTAAATTCAACATTTTCTTCTAATGAAGTTTTGTACAGCAGCTGGTCAGGTGATTCTACATTGAACTCGTATTTCAGCCACCTTATGGAGTTCCAGTAAACAGTTTCTCCCTCGTTGTTTTCATTTCTCTGGATGAACTCTGTTTTCATGAGGGACTTGAAATCAAGGAACTCAAACTGTTCCATTTAAAAAAACAGCAAGTTTTGGATCACACTCGATGTATTTTGTAAAATTAGCCCAGTCCCTTGGAATTTCAGTAGAGGCACGTTGAAGTAGGAAAAAAACTACAAACTATAATGTGGTGCGGAGGAGTATTCGAAAGTTTATCCAATTTAGCCTAGTTCACCAAAATACAAAATATGTTTCCAGAAAGGCATAAAATGAAGCCTAATTTTGTTATAAATATACAAAAATATAATACACAAATTAAGTAGTAAGTAGGAAAGAAAATATCTTCTACAAACTTTAATTAGGTGCGGAGGAGTATTCGAAAGTTTAAACTTTTGACTAGTGGGTTTTCGGATAGAAAGTGTCACCCAAAAAGTGAGTTTTTTTTTATTGAAATGGTTTTTTATTATTACTATTATCATTCTAT
>JAGFPH010003809.1:94757-133275 GCA_018207615.1 Philaenus spumarius
AAAAAAATACAGGTGGCGCGAATGTCTAAAAACGTCACAACGTTAGCTCTCTCTGTTTCCTACCTAGTATTCCAATTAAAGAGACTATTGGTTGAGAGAATTTCTGCACAAAAATCAGGTAGAACCTCAGAAAATTGATGAGTATGTAAGATTAACCGAGGTCTGCATGGATCAAAATTATTTCCAATTTAATAATGTTTTTTATCAACAAATTGATGGTACGGCTATGGGCAATTGTTTGTCTCCTTTTATAGCAGACCTTTTCATGAGTAAGTTTGAAGAGGAGTTAAGCAATGCTCTTGACTACTTTCCTAGAATATGGCTGAGGTATGTGGATGACATTTTTGCCATTTTTGACCTCAACAAATCCAGTGTTCAGGAATTTGTAGATCAATTAAATGGCAAACACAATTCTATTAGATTTACTCATGAAACTGAATTGAACCAAAGCTTGCCATTTTTAGATATGTTATGTATTAGAAATAAACAGCAGATAGAATTCGATATATATAGGAAACCCTCAAATAATCATAGGTACATATTAAGCAACTCTAATCATAATTATAAACATAAAATTTCTACTTTTAATTGTATGATAAATAGAGCAATTCAGATTCCCCTTACACCTAAACGTTTTTACAATGAATTGAATGTTATTAAAAATATAGCTCAGGTCAATGGTTTTGATAGGAAAATTATTGATAACTTGTTAAGGAAAAAGAAGCTAAAAAAATGTTAGAATTAAATTCCACGACACTCCAACCGGAAGGAAAAGAAAAATTGAAATATGTTAGTTTACCTTTTGATTCCATACTTACCAAAGGCCTGGAGTCCACTTTTAAGAAATGTAACCTTAGGATTGCTTACATAAGTCATAATAACCTTAGACAACTGTTAGGTAATCCTAAAGATAAAATTCCGATGTTGGAAAAGTCAGGAATTTATGAAATAAAATGTGACACTTGTGAAAGGGTTTATCTAGGCCAAACAAAGAAAAAAATTATGACGAGATTTAAAGAACACATATCACATATTAAGTACAATAGGCCTGAAAAATCTAGCGTTGCGGAGCATATTCTTGAAACAAACCATAACTTGGAAATATCCAATGTTAGGTTAAAAAAAGAAGTGACTTCAAACAAGTTATTGAACAGCTTGGAAAGCATTTCCATTTTTCAGGCTGACAATGATATGTTATTAAATGCAGATAAAGGGCCTATTCCTAACTCGTCATTGTTTTCTTTACTTAGGACTGGATAGGAACCTTTAGCAAAAGATAGTACTGTATTTACTATTGGTAATATTTCTTAACTTTAATATAATTTTTTAACTTTCAGTCATTTGTATTTTTTAAACCATAGACCTATATTATTTATATCTGTATTTGTTAATATTGGATTTTAAAGGTTATGTTGTTTTATTTTATTAAGTTTTATAAATTTAAAACACTTTATTTAGATAGATAATAATTAAACAATCTAGGCACACATAACCATAACACAGTAAACGTGAACACACGACCAGCTGACAAGGAAAACTGCAATATCAATTAGTGACACCAACATGTTTCGTGACCAAAATAACAAAATAAAACTGTAGTATAAGTTTAATATGCCAAACTGAATCATTGGACAGTTTTAGTGTGGTTTTACAAAGAATAAAGCTGACGACGCCATATGGCATCATTAGGTCTGAAAGGGTTAAGGTATGTGGTTTGTCTTACAGGTTTGGTAGCCAAATCTTTAGCAAATTTCATTATGTCCTCCGAATCAAAACACATTTTCAACGCGTCGTCTGTAGTGTCCGTGTAACAGCACGCTAGAATTTGGACAAAGCTATCAAAGGCACAGGTATTTTTAAGAGTTACTTTGCTGTACTCTCGTCCTTTAAAATGTATGGGTTTCAGCTCACTTGCTCTGTTTCCATTTTTTAGTAAGCTAATGTCACCAGAAGTCTTGCCTGACGTGTCCATGGTAGCTTTTTCTGGTTTCCTTACCAGATATGAATTTATACTTTTTTTAGTAGATTGTTGTTTTGGATTGTCGTGATCAAAGCTTATTCTTTTGGTTGCCTCTTTTTCATCATGACAGACATACTGTTGTTATACTGGAGTGTAGCCTTTCCAGTTTTCTCTTACTGCATTCTCAATCATAACGCCTAATTCAATGCAGCTCAAACACATTATTTGGGATCTATGTAACACTTACAGTCCTTGTAACAAAAACGTTGTATGATTTTAACTAGTAAATTCCCATAGTGACTAAAAACATAGAAGAATGGTCTGGTAGATAAAAAAGACGCAATATATAATAATAGATATTTATAATTCTTGTATACATATATAAATTCATTTATGACGCAAAATAATTAAAGTATAATCATTTAAATAAACATAAAGTAAAAAATAAGAAGACTATAAAAAATAAAGAATAAAAAAGCAGACTTAAAACATTAACGAGTGAAAAATATATAATATGTATAAAGTGTATAAGAGTTCAAAAAAACCGGTGGTGTGTTTAAAAAGAACAGTAAAAAAGATTAAAGAAATGGTCGCATAATAAACAATTTCAATCACATAAGTACTAAATGCAACAAAGTTATAAAGAAAAACATATATAAGAACTTATCATGCATCATACATGAATGTTTGCATCGGTGCGCACAGTGGACTTGTTCTGGATCTGTGTGATCGTAAAACTGGCATTGGTCAAAAAGGCCATGAACAGCTCTCTCGAAAGAAAGATGGCGAGAAGTTAGGTTAAACTGGTGTGTGTGATGAAAGTAAAATTCATAAATATGTAGTTTTTTGATATAGGAGAGTGATGGCTGATATGTCAAAGTGAACTTGGAGTGATATAGCGTTGATGTACGCTTCGGCGTTAGAATCCATAGAATATTTTCAATGTAAAGTGAACTTATAAAAATGTGACCACGAGGTCGGTCTTGGTGTGTTGAACATGATAGTGTGGTGAAAATATCCATCGTAATCTGGTAAATCCTAGGTTAAAACACTTGTGTGAACAATTTCGTGAGTATACATGGCCATAATATTAAGTAATCCTAGTCTGCATTTTAATTTTTTTCAAAACTTTTAAATATAACTTCATTCAATTTGTACTTCAACTTGTATAACTTGTATAAACTTGTATCTTGTATAAATTATTGATAATCTGTTTTATTTGTGTCTAAATGAAGATGAATTTGTTTGTATATAGTCATTTTCTTATGATGAGTGAGTAAAAACATAGTTGTTCCGCCACAATGTCTTGAATTCTTTCGTTTAGCCACGACCACCCATTTAGTGAGTACTTTGCAGTCAAAGACACACGACCTGAGAAGTTACATTTACAGTAGAATATTTTTAAAAGTAATTATATATGCATAAATAAACATGAGAGCATGCAAATAGGTTATATGGGGATTATTAATTTTTTTTATAAGAGTTAAAGTGAAGAAGATTTATAAGGTTTTATAAAGGAGGTTTTAAGGTGTAAGGTGGAGTTGTAAGTTGGAGTTAAGGTGAGTCACGTGGTGAATAATTTTTTGTAATAGAGCTTGAAGAGTGAGGAGTGTTTTTTATGTTTAAAGTTGTATAATGAGCGACGATTTTTAAAGGTGAACAAGTATAATGAAGTGTAGGTGAGTAATAATCCACATATAACGTTTTTTTTATTAATTTGAACATTTTTGTTATCTTTCATGTTTTTCGACGACCACATTTTTTTTAACAGTTTCAATTAATCAATCAATTTTATTTTTATAACGCTCCCGTTATAAAATGGCGCCCTTTAACGCGGGGCTGTAAAACGAAAACGAAATGGGTGTCATGGTGACTTTGGGGGTTTTTTGGGGCATTGTGGCGAACAACTTATAATTTAACAAATTGTTGAGTACAATTTTGAAACATGGCTAGTAAGATTGTAGAGTTAAACGATTCAGGGTTGGAAATGGATCAATCCATCAATGTGAGTGTGCAGGATGAGGTGGGGGATTCTGAGATGAGTGAGACAATGAAAGATAGCGAAAGTGTAAAGGAGGTTAGGTCAAGTGACAACTTTGCTGGGGATAATTTTAAAGAAATGATGATGAGTTTTTTGACTGAAATTACAACAGAAATGAAAGTAAATAATGACAATTTAAACTATAATTTAAGCACTAAAATAGAAAACTTAAGTGCAAAGTCAGAGAGTTAAGTCTCAAAATAGAGGAAAGTAAAGTAGACAGTAAAGTAAATAATGATAAGTTAAACTATAATTTGAGTAGTAAGATTGAAGGCTTAAATACAAAACTAGATAATCTCCAAACAGAGATGGAGGTTATGCGTAAAGAATGCAGAGATTTAAAAACATAGAGTGATTTAAAATTTAGTGAGATTTCAAAAAGTATAAATGTAAAAATAGAATCAATTGATAATAAAGTAAATGACATTTCCAGATCTTTTGAGAAAAAATTAGTAGAAGTACATGAAAATGTGACCAGTAAGATAAATGTAATAGAAGTGGAAGAGAGTGTGACCAAATTAGTGGAAATGAATAAAAATGTGACCAGTAGGCCTAAAGTAAATTCAGTAGAGAATAAATGTTTTGAAAATGATAATAAAATTTATGACAGTTTTGATGAGCCTATTTTAACAGAGTGTATAAATGAAATAATTGATGTAAATGAAATAGTAATGGAAGAATTATGCAACGATTATGTTTTAAAAGATGATATTGTAGAGAATAATATTGTGGAAATTGGAATTGGAAAAGTAAATGGAGATGTTAATAATGGTAGTTTGCAAATGATTAAGAATATAAATGGGAATAGTTTTGATTTGAATCAGGTAAATGAAAATGGCCTTGTCAATACTTTAAGTAATAAATCTTTGAAATTAAATTTTGAACAAAGCTATAATTCTGAAGGAAACTATCTTCAAAATGTAAAGACAACTTTTACAGTAAAAAAACAAAAAGCAAAAAATGAAATACAGGCATAAAATCTATAGACTAAACAATAATAGTGGCAAGAAGGAAAAAATAATAAAAATAATAAAACATAGGCCAGGCCTACTTATATTAAAGAGGCCTATAAGAAAAGGAAAAAAGTTACCTACCTGATTAGTGTTTCGATTCTCCTTGTATATAGTTTTTTGTTTTTTTTGTTCGTTGTTTAAATAATTTGTAAAAAATATAAAATTGAAATATATAATAACTTGTAGTGCGAATGAGGCGAGTATGAAAGTTTCAACGGGGAGTGGCAAACTAAAAAACTTAGATTTGTTTTCACTAATTTAAAATTCATTTTAATGAAATGTTGGGGTTGTACATTGGATACAGACAATGTATAGCCATGCTGTGACCTTCAACAACATGTTTGGGAGTTTAATGGGGGTTGATTAAGGAATGGATGATGGGAGGTATGTATGATGGAAATGATATGGTAAATATTTTTCAAATTTCAATTTTATATTTATATATTGATTTTGTAAATAGTATAAGAAACTTTTTTATCTTTTTCCATTTCTCGTCTGATTATCGCACTTTGATGGAATGATCCATGTACGTTGTTTGAGAGGGGGTCATTGCCATTTAAAAAAAGTGTTTGTTTACAATTTGTTATACAGGCATAATGTGGTAAATTTGAGTGAATGTATATTAAATGTAAATGTAAATTTTAAAGACTTGTAATAGATTTGATTTGTGGTGTGAATGGTTATTTAAAATATGTTAATCAAGGATGATTGAGTAAAGAATTGCCACAAGTTAAAGATAAATGAATTTTATTTGTTGCCATGGTAATTTATGATGTGTAATTTTTGATTAACAAGTTAATTTTGATTTGTGAATGATGTATAACTTCTGATTTGTGAATAATATTGAACATGGCAATGTTGAGTGTTGAACAATGGAAACTATAACATTTGAATAATTTCAATTTTGTTTGATTTTTGATTGATAATCTTGATTGATGAATAATGATGTGTAATTTTGATTTTTCAGTAATATTTGATTGTGAAACTTGATTTGATGTTTAATTAATTCTTGAATATTATTTGATTGTGATATTTGATTTTGATGTTTAATTTTTTGAATATTGTTTGATTGTAATTAATAATCATGATTTTTGATAAGTTTAATTTTGTTTGATTTTTTGTGGCAACTAATATATAATTTAAATGTGAATTTTGGCAAACAATTTTTTGAATAAGAACTATAATTTAAATTTTAAATGTTAATAATGGGTAAATGTCACAAAACGCTGAATTTTCAAATATAAAATTTTTAAATTTCTGTTTAATAAAAATTATGATATGAATGTCATACTGCAAATAACATTTACTAAGGAGTAACGCTGGTTAAATGGCAGAGCTGATTTCCTCTCCTTATCTTAAAAAAAAATATTTCAACATTGGGCGTCACAAAATAAATGCCAGTAGTTCATGCTAACAGAAATGCTAAAATAAAATATTAGTTATTATATTTTACAAATTCGTTTGTGATTATTGAAATTGTAATCCTTTAAATATATATTGACAACAAATAAAACTTCAGTGTGTTTGAATTTTAATGAAAAATAGTAATTTTTCCTAACCTCTGATGAAATTGTCCCACATTTCAGACGAAACTTTAGTTATAACAATCAAAGACTGCCAAAATAAAAAGTTATTTGTATTGCAATATGATTGCTAGTTCAGTATTCATCAAAAAATGTTATATAAGAAGGTGAAAGTTTGTCAGTAAGTAAATTATCTAAGTTTTGGTAAACGTGAACGACTGGCACCAACTGTGAACGACTGGCAACGGCAGTGAACGACTGGCAACGGCAGTGAACGACTGACACCTACCGCCATGACACACGCTCAGCTGGACATTTCTTTGTAATTTGAAGACCAGATATAATTTAGGTTGAGTAAAGATTAACTCAAACATGTTCATTCAAACATTTAATAAAAAATATCCAGAAATATCCTACATTTATGTTTAGGTATCTATTGTTATTGTTCAGTAGAAATATGGAAATATTGAAACACAAATGAACATATTATAAAAGAACAAATAGTATATAACATATATAGGCTACCTTGTTTACAACTTCAGTTCTTTTTTTAACACATTTAGTTAATATGAATGAAAAATGTGACCACTGCAAGATTAAACATTTACCATAATATGGTAATATGTATACACAAATATACATATTATATTATAAAAAACGAATAGTATAAATCTAAAATATAGGCTATTAACTTAACTACAAATATTGCTTTGGTCAACAGCATTGTACATCAAGGAACTTCATGTTGCGATATTGCGTTGTTGAGATAAAATGAATACAAATATGCTTACTTCTAAACAGGGAAGTTAACCTACTAGGAACAAACTTAACATAGACTATTTAGTTAAAAAAAACTTTTTGCACCTCTAGATATTTGGGGAAATTTCTTGTCATAGCAAGTTATTTAAAGGACGTTTCTAAACTTGTAAAAAACACGATTACCCTTGAGAACAATTGCAGGAGTAGGGACAATCGCTTTGATCTGGGTTACCGGCACTGATGCAAGGTCTGTATCATCCACAATAAACAGTGTGTTCTCTTTGGAGCAGTTCTTCATAAACAACACTTCCACTTCGTCGTTTTTGACAAAGCCTTGGCACACTCCCATGAACTGCTTTGTTTCACTTTTTTTCCCTTTTTTTATTTCATATTCAACAATAACGTGGACACCTGAAGCTAGAGCATTTGCCAAAACTGGGCCACAGGCGTTCCCAGCATACACCGTCATTAGATTCTCTGATCCAGTTTTATCAGGTTCATCATGGTAAGATGGGTCTTCTTCCTCAGAAGATGTGAAGACCTCCTCCACTGACAGCTTCTTCTTAGGGAGGACGGCTTGACTAGATTCAATTGAATTGGCGTCATCTAGCTTACTGAAGTGGTAATGATGGCACTTAGTGGCGCATTCAAAGCACAACAATGTTCGGGTATACATTGGTCCGCTCTTTGACCAAGTTATTTGGTGGACCTTCATGATTCCCTTGATAGGTGGTATTTCAAAATCTGCAACCACAGATTTCATTCGTTGTATATCTTCAACCGGGATTTCATACATTACTATGTTGTAACTTTTAGTTGCTTCTACAAATTCTTTGGCGCACGTGACATCTTTTCCATGGAGCACTGTCTGGTCTGCACCTCTCTTAAGGGTCCCACCAACACCATCCATGGGACCCTTTCCATGTCCGGCCTCAGTGAAATTCCACGAAAAAGTTTGAAGTTGTGGAAAATATTCTGGCAGCATAGTTTTCGAAAGATACATGTTGTTTCGGTTCCTATATTGACTAGAGGGGCTGTCGGAGAAGATGACTACATTGCGTGTTTCGGGAAAGTCCCTGGCAGACATGTTGAAGATTGGTCTCATGTGTGCCCACACTGCATGAGATTGGTGATCAAGGTTGTCGCACACTGTGGCAAAGCACATGCTCTCACTTTTTTCGTTGACATAGGCATACCTAATCCCAGTGTTAAGTGAGATTTGTTTTTTGCTTGCACCAAAGTGCACTGATTGGACTTCAGTTGAGTATTTCGCCACATAGTTTTCACTGAAATCCATTCTGAAGATCAGTGTACCTTCAGCAAGATTTTCAATACTCGTTTTGAGAGAGGAACTTTGATGATGAGCATAAAAAACATGCGTCTTGAAGGCTTCAAGCTCTTGTTTGAAGTAGGGAGTCAATTGCGATACTCTCTTTCTCTCTATGATTTTACTGTTTTCTTTACTAATCGTACTTTATTTTTTATGTTTCTTTTTTCCTTGAGTGTGACCCATTTACGAAACTTAACTACAAAGTCGTCATCATAGTGGAAGTTAGGACTTTTATTTTTACAGCTTTTACACTGCCCCATGAAGCACTTGTCTTCTTTTGTGGAACAAACTACTGCATTAAGGACTTTTCTCGTGGTTCTTTCAGTTATCACTTTGGTGTTCTTCAGGGCATCAACTAAAAATCCCATATTGGCATGCTTGATGCAAGCGCAGGTCTCGTGGTCTGATTTTTTCGGGAATGTTACCCAGAAAGGCCGTGATCGGTAAAAGGTTGAACGAGAAATATGAACTTTATTTTCTGCCATGAATCTTTTATAGAGATTTTCAATGGTGTCCAACAGCACTCTGCGTTGTTTTTTTATCTTCCCCTTCGTAACGAAATCCTTCTTCCCTGGACACATTCTACTTACTGTATCCTCTTCATAGAACTTCACTAGTTTATCGGACAATTTGTAACAAACACTTTTCTTCTGGTTTCGTTGATACACAAATGTATTCTCATTTTCAAACATAGGTTTGCTTGGAGGAATAATGTTCTTAAAATATTTTTGCACTCTGTACTTTTTCAGCACATCTTTACCAATAGCTTTACGTACTATTTGTTTATTACGTTTGGTTTTAGACACTTTTTTAAACTGCGACTCCAGCTGTTTTTTCAGAGTTATACCTAAAAACAACTGTTTTTTGACATGCGGAGAAACTTTTTCCCGTCCTACTATTTCTTTCACTTGCTTTCTTGGCGAGGGCGAAGTTACATCCTCCATCTTCTTCTTTTCTCTGTGAAGCCTTTTCTTGTACTTTTCAACTTTTTTCTCCAGCTCTTTAATAATTTCACTCTGTTTTTTAATTGTCCTGTACGCTTTAGCTCTGTCCTTTCGTACTTGCTTTCTTCCCCTTCTCCTTTGCACTGATTCTACATCATCTGCGATAGGAGAGTTTGGTGGAGTTTCTGAAATTGCATTTTCAATCGCCTGTTTCCTCTTTTTCTGCTCTCGGTGCCTTTCTTTCCAATACTTTCGCATCCTTCTTTTTTCTCTTTCGTTCATGTCTCCTATTCTTTTCACCTTCTTTTCTGCTCTTAACTTGGCCATTCTTTCTCTATCATATTTTTTCTTGGCTTCCTTTTGTTCATCTGTTATCCTCTCTAATTGTCTTCTTTTCCGCAGTCTGGCAAGCTCCTTTTGTCTCTCATATTTTTCTTTGGATGAAGGATTTTTTTTGGCCCCATCTTCACAGAGGAACTATCTAGAAATAAAAATAAAAAATAATATAACAATATAATATAATATAACAATATAATATAATATAACAATATAACTTTTGGTTAGTATTAAAAATGTTACAACAGTGAAAACAAGTATTCTTGAGCAAAAAAATGAACAAGAATAGTTTGACGTCAAAAGGTAAAAGTTTTGCCAAAATCCGAAATGTTAAGGAAAATATAAATGAAAACTTAAATATAAACAATTTCCACGGTAGAATATTTCATTCTACACTTAAAACAGTAATAATAAGCATTAAAAGTAACATAGCATAAATTCCTGTTATATCGCGCCAGTCGTTCACAATATTCCATGTCGTTCACGTGAACAACTGGCGCGTGAACTACTGGCAAATTTGAGCTGTAGTCCGTAGTCGTCAGTAGCAGACGTATTAATAACTGGGTGAGGTGAATATTTGAGGTTAGGGCCTAAGCGTACTTTGAAATACTCAATTCTGCTTTCTGTATATATAAAAGTTCTAAAGTTATTTAAGTGAACGACTGGCAGTACAAGTAAGGTACTAAAGTTTTCTTACCTGTTTTTCAATATTTTTCTCCAAAACTTCTTAAAACATCGCAACTAAAACAACTCTCACTAACTCGTAGAACACTATTACTAGCATAGTGAGAGATTTGGCGCCAAACGATTTTCCGTTGTTCCGTAGGCGCTGTTTTCATTTTAGCCGTCTTTGACTTGCTGCAACTCGGGGACTGGCTTTAGATGATAAAAAAAAATACTTTGCAGACGTGTTTTGATGTTTGATATTGCAGCAGACGATCCTTTAACGTTATTAGTAACGTTGTTATGTGACATAAAAACATTGTCGACCTTTTTATTTTTGAGTGAACATTGATTTAGTAGGCTGGTGACAGTGAACGACTGGCAAATAACACTTAAATATGCTATTTTTATTATTGAATACATCTTTATTCAACGTAAAACAATGTGTGGTGGCAAGGTAGGAGGTTAAATAATAAAACAACATATTATTACTAAAAATATTTTATTTTATTTTGCATTTGGCCTTCAAGGGCTCATTATCTCACATTTTGTGACATTCACCCTAATAGATAAATATAACTTGTAATTGTAAAATTTTGATAATGTGAAGACCAGATTTCTTTGAAATTAAATTTTTTTCTGTTACATGGACTGTGGTGTTTTTGGGTCTTCATGAAAGTAAATTCAACGAATTTCTTTCATGAACAGGGGCTGTCTGTAACACTTACAATCCTTGTAACAAAAACGTTGTATGATTTTAACTAGTAAATTCCCATAGTGACTAAAAACATAGAAGAATGGTCTGGTAGATAAAAAGACGCAATATATAATAATAGATATTTATAATTCTTGTATACATATTGTAACTTTACTGGTTACAAAAATATATATAACACACATGATAACATTTCAAAATAATAAAAAAAATTATCGGAACCGAAAAAATCTCTAAAATTGAAAAAATGTATTTTCTTAATTGAAAATATTGATTGTATGTAATTTATAATTTAATTATGCTCAATATATTTATTCTGCAATTTAAACTTATCTAAATAATTATAGACTAATAATACAAAGAAAAATCATTAACTTCAAATCAAAACAAAAACATAACCTTAAAACAATGCAATAACATAACCTTAATATTTGTTTACCTTGTTGGGTTATAAACTCCGTACAATCATTGGTTAGGGCTGACGTCACAAGATGGCTACTGACCTATTAATCTACAAAGAGTTCCCTCGCATTTAGGTGTGACTTCATTTTTACACTTAGACCCTAGCTTATAAAAATTATCATAAAACACCAATTTAAAAACCTCGAGTCGTGGATACGGCAACATAAAACAGTACTGTGGACTAAATATGGCAAAATAATGCAGTCTGAGACGTGTTAGCAATGAATATATGAATTTATTCACACATACTTCCAAGATTCATTTACCACACAAATCATACCAAAATTTACAATGAAACATAATATTAAAATACCTAAAGAGCCAATTTTAACTTTAGAATTTAGAAAATTAAAAAATCTTTACCAAATTTACAATGTACAGTGTTTAAATGATCATGTTACTACCTTAAATTCCGTTGTGACCTTGATTTTAATTACGACGTACTACCATGGTTTTACATAACTGTCACTCTTTAAAATGCGCACAATTATTACACTGTTTATAATTTTAATATACACCCTTCTTTTATTCTTCCAAGATGAATGAGCACCGTTCCATGTATTATACGATTTCTCCCTTTTATAAGTCCTCGTGTTAGATTCACTGTAGACTATGCCTAGGCCATAGCATGTATTTTAAAATGTCACTATAAACTTATTAATCCATGTATATCCAATAAACTTTAATGATTGTCACTTAAATACCACTCATGGCTTCACACCAAACCTCTTTATTTTATAAAAATCGACGAATTTCCGCATCTCAAACACTTTTCACTGGAGTCAATCAATATAGAACTATACAGTCCAACATTTTGATGGTAAAGGCTAGAGGACCCCAGCACGCTTAAAGCAACTTCCTTCTTCACGGATATACCTTCTACTGCCTTCTAATTCTATTTCACTGCCATGGTTGTCTTTATCTTCATATAGTGTATATAATATTATTGTTCCTTTCATTACAATGTCTTTTTAAGGTCGCTCGTTGTTTATTTAATTTAGGTCACTATTAAAGGTCATAATACGAAGTTTTATACTATTATATAAAGTTTTTATACAATTCCAATTATAAAAATACATTATCAAAAACATTATATAAGTTTTTTATTTTATATTACTCTTTGTTTCATCTGTGGCTCATGTAATTATTATTCAAAGGATCATGTGAAACTCTGATGCTATATAATGTATATTCTTTATATGAAAATCGTTATTGAAAATATGTTATATAAACTTTTAAATTATATTATTTTTAATATTTTACTTATGAAATTATATTTTAATCATTTCTCAAATATATGTAAACTCATTATTAAAGTTATTGTTTTATATTTCATATATAAGTTTATAAGTTATATAATTAAAATTTATTATAAAAGTTTATTATTTGTTTATTTATTTATCTATCCTTATTCAACTTTAAACAAGTAATTATTGTTTTTTAAGTAAAGTTATCTTTATATTTAATTATTTTGGCTCTCATAAACTTAAATAAATTTACAATTATAATTTCTTTAAATTAAACATCTCTTTTCAGTTAATTATATTGGCTCTCAAAAGACATAATGTTGTTAAAATTTACTATATGACTCTTCTCAGAGTTGCCGATGTTACAATATATAAATTCATTTATGACGCAAAATAATTAAAGTATAATCATTTGAATAAACATAAAGTAAAAAATAAGCAGACTATAAAAAATAAAGAATAAAAAAGCAGACTTAAACATTAACGAGTGAAAAATATATAATATGTATAAAGTGTATAAGAGTTCAAAAAACCGTTGGTGTGTTTAAAAAGAACAGTAAAAAAGATTAAAGAAATGGTCGCATAATAAACAATTTCAATCACATAAGTACTAAATGCAACAAAGTTATAAAGAAAAACATATATAAGAACTTATCATGCATCATGTTTGCATCGGTGCGCACAGTGGACTTGATCTGGATCTGTGTGATCGTAAAAACTGGCATTGGTCAAAAAGGCCATGAACAGCTCTCTCGAAAGAAAGATGGCGAGAAGTTAAGTTAAACTGGTGTGTGTGATGAAAGTAAAATTCATAAATATGTAGTTTTTTGATATAGGAGAGTGATGGCTGATATGTCAAAGTGAACTTGGAGTGATATAGCGTTGATGTACGCTTCGGCGTTAGAATCCATTGAATATTTTCAATGTAAAGTGAACTTATAAAAATGTGACCACGAGGTCGGTCTTGGTGTGTTGAACATGATAGTGTGGTGAAAATATCCATCGTAATCTGGTAAATCCTAGGTTAAAACACTTGTGTGAACAATTTCGTGAGTATACATGGCCACAATATTAAGTAATCCCAGTCTGCATTTTATTTTTTTTCAAAACTTTTAAATATAACTTCATTCAATTTCAAAATTGCGTCCAAGCCTAGTTTACATAGATTGTAACTTGTATCTTGTATAAATTATTGATAATCTGTTTTATTTGTGTCTAAATGATGATGAATTTGTTTGTATATAGTCATTTTCTTATGATGAGTGAGTAAAAACATAGTTGTTCCGCCACAATGTCTTGAATTCTTTCGTTTAGCCATGACCACCCATTTAGTGAGTACTTTGCAGTCAAAGACACACGACCTGAGAACTTAAATTTACAGTAGAATATTTTTCGGTTGTCGGTAAAAAATTCTTTCAAATTACTTCTATTTAATCGTTTTACGGCCAAAAAAAATAAAGCACCAAATACAGCTAATATTTCAGATTTTGTTGTTCCTCTATAGTCCCTCTCCCGACTTTCTGAATGTTCAATTTTTACTTTCTCCCCCTATACCATAGTATATGGAGAAAGTATTGTATTCGTCAGAATTTTTGAGTTTGAGTTTTTGGTGGAAATTTTAGGTTTGGGTCCCCCTGAACCTAAAAAAGTGGTTTTCGGAGTGATGTTTGTGTGTGTTTATTAGGGACCTAAAGTACTATGAACTATAAAATTTTAATCAAAATCGTTCGAGCCGTTTTTGAGAAAAGTTGGTTTTTCCGTTATTTTATGGATTTTTATGGGAAAATTACTCTTAAAAATAAAAAATTAAGTTCCTATAATGAGGGAGAAAGTATGTGTCAGTTTCCTGATACCGTTTATTTTTTTATGTATAAAAATATTGGTATATTTAACAATATCGTCAATTATATCTGAATTTATTATTTGCAAAAAACGATTAAGTTCATTTTTGCATTGACGAGCCCTTGTCTTAGGACCAGGGAAAATTTTTACTATATTTTTTGACTTAGTTTTTTATTTTACTGTAACCGGCTTATTAGCTTATAAAGTCTCACCATGTTTTCCAATGAAGAAGTGCAAGCTGTCGTCATCGAAACCATTTTCATCTCCGTTGTTATATGAATTTCCGCATTCCATATCCACTTCAGAGTCACTGCTATGGTCATCATCCTCAATGACCTGATTCTCGAAATCAATATCATCTACTTCCTCTAGTTGGTCATCTTCAGAATCTTCTGGTTGGCTGTATCTTGCCCTGGTCAAACAAAACCAAAAAACAAATTGTATTAGATTTTGCTAAATTCTAAAACTTGTACATTTATGTAAAATAATGAAGCGAATTGCAGTCCCAGAAATGCTCTGTAAATATGGTTTGCTACAAACAAATCTTATTTTTACTATTTATTTTATGCAAAAATATAATTTTGTACAAACAAATTTAAAAAAGGGTAGAAGCACGCAATTTTTATATTATAAAATATATATCAATTTTACAGAATAAAAATAAATTAATGTTAGGTGCATTCTTGAATCAATTAATAGTTTTTATATTATATACTTACTTATAAAATATACATTTACTTCATGTTTAAGCAAACTTGGCTTTTTTTATTGTAGTGCAGGGAAATGAGGCTACATTCTTAATATCAAAGTTTATTAAGATTAAATACAAGCAATTGAATATGTAATATTATTTTGCTAATGCTGACCTAAGATTAGTCAATTTTACAAATCAAGACATTTAGGCCTAGGGCTTCTTATTTTTGGGTCTTCTACTCCTACATCGGTTGCCTTCTTCTGGTTCTTCTGATGTTGTGCACATACTACTCTCATTGTCCTGAAATGAAGAATTGTTTTAGTGCTTGGATTTTTTATATAAGTTCTCGGTTCTTATTGGTTTCTTTAAATGTGAAAAACATTGAAATTATATTTTTGTATATAGGTTTTTACCATTAAATTTAAATATTCAATTTTTTATTCAATAGATATGAAATAGTTAATTTATTTTTCAAGATGAAAAGGCTATATTGTAAATATTCAATATCTGCATGTTTAATATTGCATGATTATTTTCAGTCTGGTACTTTAAAAGTCGCAATAATGTGTGTTGTTTTTTTTTTTTTTTTTTTTTTTTTGTTAATAAGAACTTGTCTGATCTTTCCAATCAGTAAATCCCTTTAAAAAAGCACTTAAAATGGAGGAAAAGTTAAATCAAATTTTTATTAGACATCGGTAGTAATAAAAAGTTAATTTTTAATTTCTCCATATTTCTTTAAATTTGCAAAGTTGTTTTCATGTAATAGTCGATAAAAAATGTTATTACAACATATAATAACATCATAGTTTACCTCTGTTTCTGGTAAGTCCTTCCAAAACTGATGACGGTTTTCTGGTATTATGGAGTCCTTTCCAGTAATTAAACTTTTTATTATAGGCTACTATGTTTTTAATTTTGCGGAAACCCTTAGGGGCTTACATGGACTGATTTAGGTGGTGTAAACAATTTCCTTTGAATTTCTTACACAAAAATTCTAAATCTTTGCAGTACTTGATTGGACAGCATTTTTTAAATCATTGAAATCATAAACTTTTTCGATACTGTGTAATGAATTCTCCACTCTGTGGTGTAACGAGTCAGCCGACATGAAGGTATGTCCAGGTTCAAAATATTTGTCTGTCACAGTTTCAGCTGAAGTTAGAGTAGAGTTTACTACATATACCAAACAAGTAAAAAAAGCCCAGTTCTTATTTTGGGCAGAACAAATGTCCATACAAAGAGTGACTTTTTTCATATCCCTTGCCTCTGTAGTTAGGAATTTATGTACCGTGCTTATTATATCTTCTTTTAATCATCCACTAATACCTTCATGCCACAAACAGACCACAATTTGACGTTTCTTGTTTTTGCCAACTGGCACGAAACTTTCATTACATACACTTAGTCGTTGAGTAAAATTACTGACTTAAACATATCACATCGGTCAACATAATAACTTTCTGCAGGTCGACAGAGTATATTATTTCATCATCTTCTAGTTTTTTTGTGCATCTGCTTTGTATTCTTTCATTGCTTTCTCATATTGTTCTGTATGTTTTTTATATGAAACACAGTCTTGACAATCATCTTTTAAATTATTCTTGTTGAGAGGATGCAGACTAAAGTGTTCACATAACTCACACTCCTCGTGGCCAAGCTTAACAAAAGATATGTTCAAATTAGAAACTTCGAGTCGGTAGAGATCATACAAACATTTGAAGTGAGGATTTTTTTGTTTGAAGTCTTCGAACATTTTTTGGATTGACAAGTCACTTGGCAAATACTTGCTTTGCATGTTCTCGCTTGTAATGAGCTAAGGTTGGATCAAATGATTGGATGTGATCTCTAATAAAGGAATGGTCAAGTTTATTAGCTGGTACCCTACCCTTCCTGCGGTCAGCTGTTGGGGAAATATGTGTAACATTAGAAATATTTTGCAGGATTTTGTCATTTGTTTGTAACGTTATTACATAAATAAATAAAAATAAATAAATTAATGTCAGTATAAAAAAAATAAATATTTATGTTACTCAATTACCTGCTTTTATGAAATAAATACTCACTTGAACTAGTCACACTTGAGGTTACTTTTCTTTAATGAGTTTAAATTGAAACTTTACTTAACGATCTTCTATTATCGATCTTCAAAAAACGTAAACAATGGAACATAACCTCAAATGCGATGTTAATCAACTCACGTAGCCTCTATTTCATATTAAATGTATCATACCAATCTGTGCGCAATATCTCTGCTATATCTCACTGCCGAGCCGTGTATTACGGAATCTTGTGCACTGCGCATGACAGAATACAAAATCGCCGCCATGACAATCAGCCGAGAGATCATACAAGACATTTGCAATTTTATAAAAAATAAAGAAAGACATCTTAAACTACACTGACTCTAAATTTTGGGTTCGACGACTGCAACAGTACTGAATGAAATGGGGTGGCAAGACAAAATAATCAGTCAGACATGACAGCTGAAACAAACTATTTATTTCTCCATTTTATATAAATTAAACAAAATAGGCAATTTGATATTTAACATCTCACATTCATTCAACATAACACTCATACAAATTTACAGGTATGCAGACTTACTTAATATTACTTACTTACGCAATCGTTTAATCTTCCACTGAAATTAAATTCTGAATTTAATTGAGTCTGTCCAAAAATCACTTGCAAAAGCCTCACAACACATTTGTCCGTCGATATGTCTTTTAGTCCACCATTTTAGTCTATAAGTCCACTTTCAAACACTGTTAATACGCGATTAATACATCGCTGACGATGTTTGTCCTGTCTCGCTCTTCACTGTTCGTCGACTTGACAATGAACACACCACATCTTCCAAGCAATTGCACGAAAACTTAGCTCTCTTACTTACAAAAGATTACGATCGAATCTAAACAGAATCACCTCTTAATGTCATGGAATACATATCAAAAGTGAAAAGACGCCTTTCTTCTACTAACGCATTTACTTGCTGTTAACGCATTCCATTTACTGACGCCGACTAACTCCTACTGACGCCAAACGTTGCTCGGCTTTGTGGGTAGCTTCTTCAACCAATCAGGGCTCGATATTCTTTCACGTGTACACGTCGTGTTGAACACCTGCAAACTTTTTATGGATTTTTGACATGACGTCATATTTTCTGGGACCTGTTTTGAGGCTTTTTCCTACATTCGTCTGCATATTAGGCTAGGTTTTATAAAACTCAAATTAACATAAAAATTTAAAGTCTGCATACATACTAAGAAGTTTTAATTATTTATAAGGACTAGGTAGTCTGCATAATTCCCTTTCAAATTGTATGGTCAAGTTAAATTATCTAATATTTGTTAATAAACGTTCCATGTTGCTTGAAATTTCAATATACCACTCTTTCTTTGATTTGATTCTACTTTTTACTTTTTAAATTTCTAAAGTCACATATGTTACATGTTTTACTGTAGCCTAGGGTGGTAAGGAAAAATATTTTACACACCTGGACAGATTGGCCATGTAGGGTTTTTAATGAATATTTGTTAGTACATGAACGGCGAGACACAACAAGAACTGTATGGCGTTTTTTATTCAGTTTATCAACACATCCAAGAACAAATGCCTTCTGGTCTGATTCAAGATCCCAATATTGTGAGTTTATTTGTACGTGCCTGTCCTCTGGTATTTTTCCAATACACTTGAGCTTGCATATTGCTCGACAACCTTCAATCACTGGATGTGTTTGTTTAACTATAACTCTTTTAATTTTCTTTCTTACCAGTTGGCTATGAAAATATTTCTTTCTTTTTCTGGGATTTCCTGATTTTGTAAGGCTAGTAACAGTTTTAAGGTGATCATTAACACTCAAAGGCAGCTCAGGTTCTAGGGTAGCTGGATTATTTTTGTAACAATTCAAAATATACCACAAAATTATTAACAAGCCAAAAGAATCATACCTTAATGTATTTCAACTAAACACGCATGAGTGCGAGAGAGACAGAAGATTGATAGTAAAAATCATTCAGAAACAATCCGACCGACGGCATCTAGCGGACGGAATCGCAAGCAACAAATTAACAAGATTCTAAAACACCCGACTTTCGATAACTTTTTACGTAATTAATAATATTTCCAGACCTCGTATCCCTATCTTTCCTATATCAAAATTCATCTAAATTAACCAACCAATCCATCCAAATTATAAGATTAACTCCATCAACAAGCGTTCGACCGAAATTCACTTTTTTAATCCACTCGAAATCAGACCGGCATACTAAAATCTAGGCCATATCAGAAATACAATCATCGATCCTAAGAGAACCAAAATTCAAATCAAAAAATGAAGAACACCATTAGATAGAATGAAAGATTCTTCATCAAAAATGTCTTTGGCAAAATTTTATAGGAAATACCGTTAAGCCATAACAATCCATTGAAAGTCGACGAAACAACGGCTAAAGCTAGATAGAGGAAGACGACATGTTTATTAAGCCCCGCCCACAGTCATGTGACCGCTTGCAACGCGGAAAACCCCAGTTTAAAAGCCAAATGTATAGTTTTAATTGTAAATAGTAGATGTTAGAAAATAATTTGTACAAGGAGCTATTTTTGGTATTTTCATGCAATTTTCTTATTTAATCAATTTCTTTTTAATTTTATTATTCCATATTAGTTGTAAAACAAAATTATTTCAAAATTTAATCAAAACAACACCAAATAAATACACTACATTTTAAATTACACTTTTCTGTACAATAATCCAAACCCCAGAAGATACGAAATTCACCAGGCCTTATGTACCCATTTCCTGAAGGCCCAAAGCAAGCCACTTTTGATCCCAGGATTTTAATTGTTGAAGAGACGCCTAAGAAGCAAGACCTATGACCAACGCTCTCCAATAAATTGAAGATTATTAGTGTTCAAACTTTGTCTCCGTTTAAATAAATAACTTACCTTAACTCAAGTGAAGTGTACTAATAATAAATAATCATTTAAAGTCCCATAACCAGAAGAAGAAGTTATAAACTGGGTGAGATCTATCCATAGGCCTATAAATACTTACCTGAATTAACTTTATCTATATTTCAAACCATCCATCAGTGAAAATTTTAATATTACATATTTTGGAAAGACTTTGTAAAATACTTTTATAAGAAGAATTTGTTTGGACCATCAGTATAAATTTAACTTCGATATAATTTCCCTTTTTGATACACCTACATACACATACATTATAACACATTGTACTATTTTCCTTTCCCCTCTTCAATTTTTATCTTCATCTAGAATAACTGTTTTTTAATCATTACTTTTGTTTCAATAAAATAATATTGGGAAAAGTCGGCACTGACCCTCCGAGATACTAAGAGTGTTATAAAGACTATAACGAACATTTGATTTGAATTAACTTGTTTTGTGAATAATTGTACATATATATATTAATTTTTATTTCTTTCAATTAAAGAAGTATTAAAATTGTAAACCTATTTTGTGTTTTGAATTGCATTAGTAATCTAATAGTATTATAACTTAGTTCCACAACGTGGGCTATCCAATTTAATAATTTAAATAATTTGAGATATTGTAATTGGCTTTCACAACGTGAGGCTTTTCTCACATAGAAAACCCTATTGATATATTGTAATTGACGCCGCAACGTGTGGCATTTTTCATAAGAAAAGATTTTGATATATTGTATTTTCTACATCAAACTGATAATTTTCTAGATCATAATTTAGCATCAGGCCTCCAACTATATCATCGCTGACATCATTGTTAAGATTATCAATTTCTTTTAAAGGGGGCTCAAATTTTGAAATATCGTTATTTTCCACATTAAGTTAATAATCTCCTGACTTGGGCAAGTATTTTCTAAACAGAGTTGAGCATTTTCTACAATATTAGGTTCACTAAAAATATAAGGAATAATCAGGCCATCAACTGCATCCATATAACAGACATCATAAACAGTATCACTGCTGTTATTAAAATATTGACAAAGCTATTTTCTGATTGACATTTGGCAACGCTGATCTTGGCAGTGTGCTCTAAGCGATAAGGCTAGTCATGGACAGTATCTGGTATGAAGTTAAGCCAGTATTGTGTATATCTTAAGATATAATAAATATGTGTTATAAGCTCAACAATATGTTTATTTAAATACCACAAATGAAACATGATGTCAGGTGTGTGTGTCGAATTATGGGTGTGATCAGTGATAATAATTCAAAACAAATTTGACTGTAAGAAAAGTAAAGGTTATAAAAACCACAAGCTTTTTCTAATACAATGGCGACTGGAAATTTTAAACCTCCTAAAGCCATAGTGTTTGATCACAACGTAAGAGACAATTTCAAGAAGTTTCTTAAATCTTTTGATATATTATACATGTTAGCGGTGTAACAATTCAAAATATTCAACCAATTACGAATAGAAATGTAATGTAAATACTTATGAAGCGAGAAAGAGAGAGAAAGAAGACCTAAAGAATGCGATTCATTCTACAAATGACGACTTGCGTGGCGCCTAGCGGAAAATATTCACAACGCTAATGAAAACGTCTAGAAAAGAATCAACCACGACTTTTGACACTACTACAGCTATTTAAAAATACTTCCCGACATTTTCGACCTATAATTCCTATATCAAAAAGCTTCAAAATTAATCTATCTATCCACATAAATTGAAATATCGACCAAATATAAAACCATTCGACGAAAATCTGTACTTGAAATTGAGAATCCAACATGCCGAGATGATTCATAAACAAACGGAAAACGACAGAATAAGTTAAATTGCGAGCAAACTACCATTTAAATAGAAAATTAGATTAGTCCTATGGAAGGAACCAACATTTCTACATTTGAAAAGTCTTCGTTGACAATATAAAATAAACCCGTTAAGTTAATAGCAATTTAAAACCTGAGCCATGACCGAGTTTTTCTATCATACAGAGAAGGACGGATACACAAAGCTCCTCCCACTAACTACATACTGCGCTGTGATTGGCCGTACAATTTTACAATGAAATTCAATCCATAGTAGTACAACCGTTCAGTATAAAGTTTAGAAAGTAAATATTTATTGTAAATAAGGAGTTATTTGAGTGTTTTATTTAATTTATTAAATTAATTTCATTTTATCACATCTTTATACAATATTTTCACTTCTCCAAAACACATTAAATTCTTAAAATCAAAACATACACCATAAATAGCACTTTAATAGCTCACTCCATCTATGTACATTCACAAATCCCCATCCCAAGAAGACATCAAAATGAAGAAGGCATTACAAACGATTTCCTGAAGACCTTGTGAGAACCCCTAAGGATTGATTGTTAGGCATTGTTGAGTTAGATTCCGAAGAGGCCAGTTGTGTTTCTCTTAGCTGGCGATTTGAGAGGAATTCAAGATCAAAATCCAAAATTAATATATCCAGAACTTGTGCTACGTCAATTTTAACAACTACAATTCAATACAGTACCATTTTTTTAATCTTAACTACTCGATTTTATATAAAAGAAGACGTCTGAACTATGGTGAGATTATTCCATTAATAATTATATCTTTTCACGTATTACGATCCTACTCCCAGAAACATTTGAACTTGTTACAGTAAAAGGCTGATCACCTTATTACCCATTAGTGATTGTGAAAAACTATAAACGATAAATATATTATATTCTGAACTGTGCATTACCTGAACTTTACGATTCCTATGTTACACTTTCACACATACACCTACACGAACACAGATAAACAAATTGTACTCACCATTTTAACTTTTCTTTTGCATTTGTATATATAGTAACGTTTTAATTTATCATATTTTCATTTAATTTTATGTCTTGTTTCAACTGTTATTTGGGAAGAGTCGGCACCAACCTCCCGAGTTTAAGAATCTTGTGTCTCGCCGATTGTGCTATAAACTTTATTATATGAAACTTTCTATATATATTTGCATAAAGACTTTGATATTTCATTCTTATGATAAATTTATGAATCAATAATTTACGTTTAACTGTTAAAACAAATAAATTGTATATTTAAAAAACAGAAATAAGTAAAGTTAACCTTTTACATTTGTAATCTGAGATGAAGTTATTTCTTTATTAATTGTCAAACTGTTTAATGTTATATTTCATTTGGCACGCCAACGTATGGCTTTTCATAACAAAGGTAGTTTTGAAGTGACTTAAATCAGTTACCATTTATTGTTATATTTCAGCGGCAGGTCTGTATAGTAAACCTGATAATATAAAATTTGCGATATTTCTTAATATTGCCGGTGAAGAGGCTTTAAATATTTTTAACACGTTTAACCTTGGAGAAAAGGACAAGGAAGTTTATAGTAAAGTTGTGGAGGCATTTGAAAACTATTGTGAACCTCATAAAAACGAAACTTATGACAGATACAAATTTTTTTCAAGAAAGCAGGAAGAAAATGAAGATTTCGACCATTTTGTAACTGACTTGAAACTACTTGCAAGAATCTGTAACTTTGATTATTAAGAAGAATCGCTAGTTCGTGATAGAATAGTAGTTGGCAAAAGGGATTCCACACTAACAGAAAGACTACTTCACATCTCTGATCTAGCAGCTGAAGCTAGCAGAGTTAAAACAAAAGGCATTAAGGAAGTTTTGAATGTTAATAGTGTTGTGGGTTCAAGTAAAGTGAAAAGTCTAAGTGCTAAAAAGAAAAGCGTATGCAAAAATGATGTATACTAGTGTTTTAAGTGTGGTTCTAAACATTCAAGAGGCAAGTGTCCTGCCTATGGTAAAACATGTAATTATTGTAAGGGGTTAAACCATTACGTGGTAGGTTGTAAGAATAAAAATATAAATATGAATACACCTAGAAATAATAACTATAGAAATAAACCAAAGCAAATACACGAATTAAACACAGATGATGATTTTGTTTTGGATGGAATCAGGATACAAAAGATAGGCATAAATGCGGAGTCTAATAAAACAAATGAAAAAGAATGGGTTCAGTCTGTTATGATTAATAATCATGAAATACTCTTTAAATTGGATTCAGGTGCTGAATGCAATGTTTGGCCAATTACTCATTTCAATAAAATTAATAATCAAAACACATTATATAAAACAGAAAAATCTATAATTTCTTATGGTAATAACAGAATCAAAATTTTAGGGTATGTTGTTCTAGATTGTGTTGTTAAAGACAAAATATTTAAAATAAAATTATTTGTGGTAGAGTCTAAAAGTAAACCCATCCTAGGTCTTAATACTTGTAAACATTTGAATCTCATTAAACGAGTTGATTTGTTAAGTACTTTCAAAAATGACAAGGAATTTGTTTTTGAAAATAGGGATCTATTCACAGGCACTGGTAAAATTCCTTTTAAATATAAACTAGTTCTAAGTAAAAATGCAGTACCAGTTGCATGTTCTAATAGAAGGGTGCCAGATTCAATAAAAGATAGGTTAAAAGAGGAATTAAAAACAATGGAAGATATTATTATGGAATATTATTGCTAAGGTAGACGAACCAACTGAGTGGATAAGTAATATTGTTATTGTTGAAAAGAGTAATACAAAATTAAGAGTTTGTTTAGACCCATGTCATTTAAATAAATATCTGTGTACAGAACAATATCCAATTCCTACAGTTGAGGAATTAGCCGCAAAAGTTAGGGGAAAACAGTGTTTAGTGTAGTTGACATGAAAGAAGGTTTTTTTCGAATTGAATTAGATGAGAAAAGTAGTAAACTTTGCACTTTTATTACTCCATTTGGGAAGTACCGTTTTAAAAGATTGCCTTTCGGACTTAAAACTAGTCCTGAAAAATTTTTCTCAGATTTAGGAATAGGTATCTATTTTGATGATTGTATAATAGCAGGTAAAGATGAACAAGAACATGACATATTATTGAAAAAGTTCTTAGATAGAGCTAGAGAGTACCTACAATGTAAAATTTAATTCAGATAAATTACAGTATAAGGTACATGAAGTTAAATATGTAGGTCAAGTAATATCTAGTAATTGCATAAAAGCTGACCCAAATCAAGTTAAAGCAATATTAGAATTAAAACCACCAAAAAATAAGAAAGAATTATTGAGAATTTTAGGAATGGTAAATTACTTAATAAAAATTATTTATAACCTGTCAGAACAATTGGCATCATTGAGGGATTTAATTAAAAAGGATAATGAGTTTGTATGGTCTAAAGATCATGATATTTCTTTTGTTAAACTTAAACAAGTAATAAGTAATATTCCAACTTAGGGCATTTTTGATCCAAATAAAGAAATAGTAATACAAACTGATGCAAGTCAGTCAGGTTTAGGTGGGTGTCTTTTACAAGAGGGCAGACCAATTAGCTTCTGTTCAAGAAGTTTAACTGATAGCGAGACCAGATATGCTCAGATAGAAAAAGAAATGCTTGCCATTGGTTTTGGTTTTCAGAAATTCCACCAATATGTATATGGTCGTAAGGTAGAAAAAGAAATGCTTGCCATTTGTTTTGGTTTTCAGAAATTCCACCAATATGTATATGGGCGTAAGGTTAAAGTAGTTAGTGATCACAAACCGTTGATTGCCATAAAGGAAAAAGATATTAGTAAGGTAACATCAAGATTACAACGTATGAAACTTAAACTTTTAAAGTATGATTTCTGTATTGAATATTTACCAGGAAAGGAAATGTATATATCTGATTTGTTATCTAGATCTTATATTAAATATAAAGTTAAAGATGATCCATCAATGTTAGAAGTTGTACATACATTAGGTCTAGATTTGCCAGTTTCTAATGATTTTTTATATGAACTCAAAAAAGAGACTTTTAAAGATGAAACATTACAGTTTCTTATTAATCAGATAAAAGAAAATTGGGTTACTCAAAAATCTATGTTAAATCCTTCTGTTAAACCTTATTGGAAACTAATAAATGATTTGTATTATAAGGAAAATCTTGTGTTTCTTGGACATAAAATTGTTGTACCATTAGTTCTAAGGTCTAAAATATTATCTAAGTTACATAAAGCTCATTTTGGAATAGTAAAAACTAAGGCAAGAGCTCATAAAGTCATTTATTGGCCTGGTGTTTCGAGAGATATAGAGGAATTTATTTCTAAATGTAAAGTTTGTGAGAAATTTGCAAGAGCAAATACCAAAGAAACTCTTATCCCTCATGAAATACCAGAATTGCCATTTCAAAATGTAGGTATTGACATTTTGTATTTTGCAAAGAAAGATTATCTAGTTTTAGTTGATTATTATAGTAATTGGATTGAACTTCGAAAATTACAAAAGAAAACTGCAAACTGTGTAAGTAAAGCATTAAAACAGATATTCAATATTCATGGAATTCCTAATAAGTTAGTATCAGACAATGTTCTATTTAATTCAATAGAATTTAAAAATTTTGCTAAAGATTGGTGTTTTAATGTTATAACATCTAGTCCAAATTATCCAAAATCAAATGGATTAGCAGAAAAAGCAGTTGGTATTTGTAAAACCATGCTTAAACAATTTTACGAGTGCGAGGGTGATATTAATGATTATATACTGGAATACAGAGCTACTCCTCTTGTTGGTCTTAATTTGTCACCAAGTGAATTGTTATTTAATAGGCTAATTAGATCAAGTGTTCCATTGTCTAAGTCATTACTATAACCAAAATTAAATCATGGAGTTAAAAAAATGTTAAAAAGAAAACAAGACAAAGGTAGTAGATATTATAATAAAAATACCAAACATAGAGAAAAATTTAAAATAAATGATTATGTTACTATAAGAAAGGATAAACATTGGGTTCCGGGAGAGATCAATGCTTACATGAGGCACCTAGATCATATATTGTAAGAGACCAAGATAATACAATTTTTAGAAGGAATTCTTATTTTTTGAAAAAAATCGTTAAACAAAGCTGACTTTATGTCTAGAGATTTAAATCTAGATCTAGAAAATCATATAACTAATACTAGAGTACAGAGTCTTAGTAAGAATGATAAGCCAAAGTTTAACAATGATTAACTTCCTAAGAAAACAAGGTATGGTTATACACCAGCCTTGTAAATTTAATGATTATGTTTGTGCTGAGTAAGTAATATTGTTCTTTAGTTTTGCTGTTTTAATTATATTCTTGAGTAAGCCACATTGTTATTAGTTTGTAGTGTAGTAAATTTAATGATTATGTTTGTGCTGAGTAAGCAATATTGTTCTTTAGTTTTGTTGTTTAAATTATAATCTTGAAAAGCCACATTGTTATTAGTTTGTAGTGTAATTAAAATTTTGAAAATTAATTATAAAAAGGGAGATGTTACATATAGTATGATGTAGTGCAAATGTGACAACACTGTAAGACATTTGGCAACGCCGATCTTGGCAGTGTGCTCTAAGCGACAGAGCTAGTCATGGACTGTATCTGCTATGAAGTTAAGCCAGTATTGTGTATATCTTAAGATATAATAAATATGTGTTATAAGCTCCTCCATATGTTTATTTAAATACCACAAATGAAAAAAGTGTGTGATTACCATTTTTATGATCATTTGATGTGTCTTTTTTACTAATCAATTGTAAATTGACAAATGTAGATGAACTTTTAGGCGTTTTATCTGTGACTGTATAACACTTGGAGCTTGAACAGGAATTGTTTGTTGTAGGCCTAACACTTCTAAAAATTTCACTAGCTTTGGTTTTACACTTAGTTAACACTTCACATTTATTATAATTATTATCTTGTTTATTCTTTTGCTAAGCAAGTTTACTCAAAATAATTTTTCCACAGGAACTCATGATTTGGGTTTGTTTTAGTGTATAGCCGGTATAATGAAGTAAAAACTAATATATATTGAAAACAACTTAGACTAAAATAATCTTTAACTGATAATATTCACTCACATACACGTTATTATAAATGTTTAACTGTCCAAGAGAACACAAACTAAAACATAACCAACAAATACATCTGTAACTGGCTGTAGTAATAATAGTACGTAGTACTGTAATTACGTTTCAGCTGATTGAAAGCAGGGATCAGAATAGCCAACTTACTAGAGTGAATAGGTGGTATATTGCTAATACTAAGCTTTTGAAGCCGTAAGTATTTTTTACTAAAGTCAATGGCCATATCTGCATCAAATACGACTAAAATGCTTAAGTTATTGCCAGTTACGGCCTAATTGTTTTAGTATTTCAAGTAGTAGGGTAGGAGGGGGCAAAGACCCGCATTTTTTGGTTTTTGATTTTTTTAAGGAAGGGAATAGCTTATTTTGCTGAGTATAGGTATGGGATTGATAAGCCTGAGTGTAGGCTAAACATCCATGACAATAGCAACCAGATTGAACCAATACATACTTGGGAATTCAAGTTTTAGTTTTTTTTAAATCCGCGGGACTTTGCCCCAAAAATTGGTGCAAATCCCGCAATGCGTGGCTTTGCCCCACTTTAAGGTTTTGAGGAAATGGACAAATAAGCAAATTAGTAAACTTCTCAAATCAAGTATATTAGAAAAAATTACAGTCTTTGCTAACTTTAGACTTACAACAATAGGTAACACTTATTCTAAAATCACGGAGTCTGGTAACCCATCACTTTCATACTACGATTAATTGGTTTTTCTTTCTCAATATTAGCAGTCTCGTTTCTCTCTTAAAAACTATTCAAAAAGGCAAAATAAAAACTTACTACTCTAGTTTTAAAACCCTACTAGTGTTAAAACCCTCTGAGGATGATGACCATGTCATCGAAATGTACATAAGGGTAACGTAGTAAACCTAACTTACATTTTAGTTGATTAGTTATTGTTTTTGTTCCTTGTTTTGTGGTTCGGGTTTTATTTAAATCAGTGTGATTTTGTCGCCACAGTCCTCTTTTATTTGTTTAGCTATACCTTGTTCACCGAGAGTTTAAAGTGAAGCTCCTCCCCCTACAATATTTATGGGCCGGGCAGACTGTGTCACACGCCCTACCTCAGGGACAACGTGAACGTTAGGGTGGGCTAGAGAAGACAAAGTTTGTTTACTAAGAACTACTGTGAATCATACGTAGAGTTGCCTGTCCCACACGTGATGTTCGTTTTCCTCACTGGCCCAAATCCCTAACATCAGCCATTGTAAGGTGGTGCTTCACTTTAAACTCTCGGTGAACAAGGTATAATAGAACTTAGATAAAAAACCAAAAATGAAATAGAAACAATTACAGTCCTGACTCACTTCAGACTTACAACAATAAGAACCCTTAGGCTATTCTAAAGTCACGGAGTATGGTAACCCAAAAAAACTTGTTTTTGCTTTTCACTGACTTCTTGCTCCACCTTCTCTTTGTTTGGTGTCGATTAGTGATGCTTGATTGCGGGAGGTTCTAAATTTCGAAATGTTGCGTTTCGAATGAATTCGATTTTCGAAATGATACTTTTCGAATGCTATCGATGATGAATTCGAATGATTGAATGATGTCCAGACTCCAGTGTCAACTGTCCAGTAGTCGAACAGTCTCAAGCCATAGCGGTTAGTTTATTAGAGTTTAGAGGTTAGCTTATTGTATTAACCGTAAACTAGAAAAAGGTACTGTTGATTGAAAGAAGTTGATTTGAAAAACAGTTCAAAATTTTGATTTTCAGTCGTGTATGTTTTTTTTTATTGTCTTTGTGAACTTTGGGTTTTTTAGTGGTAAAATGGTGCGCCCCACAAAAAAAGTTCTCTAGTGTGGGAATGTTTTGAGAAAACTGAAAACAATAATGTCAAGTGCAAAAAGTGTAGTGTTGTACTTCAAAAATACAAGCAACCTTCACGACCATATAAAACGTAAACATCCATTCATTGTAGAAACGGCCAAAGTTGATGAACCTGCGGCATCAAGTAAGTCTAATACTATTTCTAAAATTAATGTTGATAATGCATCAACTCCTTGCACTTTCATTGAAGGACCGTCTCCTAAAAAGAAATTAAAACAGCTACAACTTGCCTCATCATCGAAGCAAACTATTAGTGAAAGGCAAATTAAAAAGTTGGATTCAAAACTAGTTCAAATGATTGCCTTAGACCTCCAAACACTCTCTATTGTAGAAGACGAAGGATTTGCTCTCTACTCCCATTCTCTTAATCATGAATATACACTTCCCTCTAGAAAAACACTGTCTGATGTCTTGGTTCCAGAGCACTATAAAACTTTAAGAGATAAATTAATAACTATGCTTTAGGAAATCAACTACATATCTATAACCACTGACATGTGGTCGTCTGCCTCAAATAAGTGTTATCTTACTGTTACAGGGCATTTTATTTTTGACTTGAATCCATATTCGGTAGTATTGGCCACTAAAGAAGTAACCACATCACACTCAGGCGAAAATATTGCCAACATAATTTTTGATATTTTACAATCATATGACATTGTAAATAAAGTGGTTACAATAGTTTCGGACAATCCTGAAAACATGAAAAAGGCAATATCGAAGGACCTTAAGAAGCACAACCATTTTTGCGTTGCCCATACGCTTAATCTCTCAGTGCAGGATGCAATCAAGGAAAACAAAGATTTGGAAGAAATTCTTTCCACCTGTCGAGCTTTAGTAGGTTATTTTAAAAGAAGCAACCTTGCAGCATACAAGCTGAAGGAAGTTAAACAGCAAATGAATTTACCTTTGTTGGTTTTGATTCAAGATGTTTCAACGTGGTGGAACTCTGAGCTTTCCATGCTAGAAAGGTTAATTGAATTGAAAGATCCAATTACATATGCACTGGCTTCTCTCGAAAATGCTGAGAGAAATCTGGATCAACAGGAATGGACTGTTGTTCAAGAAGTCATTCCTGTACTCAAACCACTTCTAAATATGACAGAAAAGTTATCGGGAGAACTGTATCCGACTATGTCACTTGTTGTACCACTTATAAGAGGACTCCAGAAAACTCTGAAGAAAAAAGAAACTACTACAACAGTAGCTACCCAGCTAAAACTTTCCCTTTTGGACGTGATTAACAGACGACTAGCCATTTTAGAACACAACAAGTTTGTTGGAAGTGCTGCCTTTCTTGACCCACGTTTCAAAAAGTCAGCATTTGGAAATGAAGACACTGCTGATAATATTAAAAAACTCGTCACCGAAGAGCTTTCTTCCATCATCGGTAAAAATATGAAAACAAATGAAATCACTGAAGAACTTGGGGCTAATAAAGAAACCGAGAGTATGGCAGAAACAGAACAATCTTCAAAGGACAAGAATGATGATGATGACATTTGGGAAGAGTTCGACAGTAAAATGAATTCAAAAACCTCAGGAATAACTCCAAAAACCACAGCAACATTGATGTTGAAGCAGTATCTTGAATTGCCGTATGTGGACCGTAAAACAAACCCTCTTCAGTTTTGGAAAACCCATCACTCCACATTTACTGACCTATACCAATTGGCCTGCAAATACTTGAGCATCCCGGCTACCTCAGTTCCGGCGGAACGCATTTTTTCAGCAGCAGGCCTGATAACGAAGGACAAAAGGAACAGGCTCAGCTCAGAGAAGCTAGACCAACTTATTTTTCTTAATAGAAACTTGAAAGTTTTTGAGATGTAGTGCAGTGCAGCATTATTTCAGTGTTAATAACATAATCATTCAATTACCTTTTATTCTTTGACTATTTATGAGGTTACAGTTTCGAATTTATATAACTTTTGTGTATATATAATGATGTATAATGATTATATATATATATATATATATATGTGTATGTATAGCCCTGCTCCTTTTTCCACTCCATGCGTGTATATCTTGCGTACTAGAGTGCTCCAAGCTCTTAGGTTACTCCGGCATGCTCTTAGAGGTCTCCGGAGCGTAAACTGGACCATTATATACAAGTTATACAGGGTGTATCAGGAAGAAACGAGAAGAATTGCAGGACGTGTTCTACTGGTGAAAATAATGAAAAAAGTTCCTATAAACATAGGTCCGAAAACGCTTCGTTTTCCAGATATCCGCCATTTTGTTTTTTGTACAAAATAATTCATATCTAGAGAACGGTTTGACTGATTGAGTTCAAACTTGGCATGAAGTTTAAGCTGTCAATGATATACCTAAAAAAAATAAACGATTAAATCCAATCATGCGTTTCAAAATGGCGGCTGTTTGAAAATTACAAACCTAAATTACTCTAAAACCGTACATTTTAACGAAAAATGTCAAGACACCTTTTTTGTAGCCCTTTTGATTCCCTATCGGATGGTGTAACTGTCAAAACAATCGGAAGAAGGATAACAGTTAAGTTATGTGTACTAATTGGTTTGTTCAACTCGGCATCCTATACAAACACAGTAGCTGGAAAGGTTCCGGGTTCAATTCCCATTGACCCCGAATAATTTTCTAAATGGTGTCTTAACAGACGTCGTTGGCTGTGGTTCGGATTCCACGTAAAACTGTAGGTCCCGTCTTCATTAGCCTTAAGTGCAAAACAATAGGACGTTAAACACAAAAAAAAAAAAAAAAGAAAAAAAAAACAAACAGTAAATACTACAATATTGTATGGACATTGTAACGTCCTATCAACAACTTACAACCTTTCTATCATTTATCCTTACCTACATTTCCCAAATAGTTATCCTTTTCTCCGCCAGATGTCGACTCTGTACGGTATTACTTCTTATCGTACATAACTGAACGTTGTAATCTGACAACCCATCAGCTGTTCTTTATCTATTGAGTTGAAATTCGCTTTGTCATAAGGGTTGCTAGAAGGTCGGCCATTAGACCGTTACGAACGAAACTTTAAGACGCTGCCAAGTGGTAGTGATGTTATTAAACTTTAAATAATTTAATCGCGATTAACGACGGTGTGTCGCTGAACAACATGAATTACTTCTAAACCTTTGTTTTCCGGATACCAGGTAGGAATGTTTTTAGCTTTACCTTGATAATTATAAAATATTTACTTGTAAAACTTAATAAGGTTATTTCCACTTTTGGTTTATGTACAACTTCCTAACTCATTTTGTTCAATTTATTAGAGAAACCTATGTATTTCATTTTTTTTACTACAGCCTAAATTTTAAATGTAAATCTTACAGCCTACAAAAACTATAAAGCCGATATCATGTTGGTTATTGCTAAAGCCTAAACATATTTCCACAAACAAGCCTAAATTGCGCTGTATTAATTAACTATAACTGTGTAATTTTTCTACAGTGTAACCAATATTGAAAACTTTTAATAAGCTATAAGCATAATATTACTGATATGTAACTAAACGTTAACATTTTTTTTATGTTACCATGTGGCTTGCCTAACATGTAGAGACAGTCTTATGCAACATTACACATGTTATATTAACCATCACAATCTAAGTAGCAATTTGCCATCTTGTGCTACAAATTTCAATAAAACAGCCAACTCAAAGAACTATCATTTTATGCTTATTTAAATAGCTGCAAGTTTTCTAAAACGGAAATTGTTATTTATGTTATACAGTTATACTGGTCCAACTCCAGGGAATGTTATAATACAATGGCATAACCTGCAACAGCTACGCTTGGAAAAGGCCTACTTTCCAACTGAACTTAAAAAAAAAATTAAACAAATATTTCTACAGTGCTTTAATTAAAAAGACAGAACTTAATTTAAAATGTGAACGATCTGCAGTTGTTCTTTTTCTTTTATGTTAACTGTTAAATAGGCTGTATTTTGAAACTAATTTTGTATATGTGTACTATTTAGGATATGTTAGTATTTAATAATTTGGGAGGAGCAAGCTAGCACATTTTGGAACTTAGCCCTAAGGGCTACATATTAGAAATTTTACACCTTTTTTTTATATATAGAGAGACGTCTCATAATTAATTTTGTCTATTTATTCAATTATTTATAATTACCTTTTAGAGTTGGCCAACGACATATATATATATTTATTCTTAAAATAAATCCATGGTATTTCATGTTAAAACTTTGTAACTTGTAAATCTTTTTTTTGTATAAATTCTGTAATTATTATTAAAAGGGAGGGTTTTTGATTTTTATTTTCGGGGAGGGTTTTTAAATTCAATTTAATAAAATATATATGTTTTTCTTTTTTTAATCTCAAACTTTTTTTGTATTAAGGGCATATTAATAACTTCTTTTATATTAAGGGCATGTAAACTTTTATTTTGGTTAATAAAACCAAAAATTATACCTATTTCTACAGTTTATTGAGCTAACCTCTAGGTATCCTGTGCATTGTAAGAGATAAGCTGAAATATTCCTACTTTTGGTGATATTTAAATTCTAAGGTAAGTTTTGAACAGTACCAATCTATGTGGCCCAGTATTGCTTCCGTTCCCTTAATTATTCTTTTTGTAAGATTGGTACAACATTTATTTGTTGTCATTACCTTTTAACTTAGCTATTATCCTTCATCCGATTGTTTTGGTGTCTTGACATTTTTTCGTTAAAATGTACGGTTTTGGAGTAATTTAGGTTTGAAATTTTCAAACAGCCGCCATTTTGAAACGCATGATTGGATTTAATCGTTTATTTTTTTTGAGGTATATCATTGACAGCTTAAACTTCATGCCAAGTTTGAACTCAATCAGTCAAACCGTTCTCTAGATATGAATTATTTTGTACAAAAAACAAAATGGCGGATATCTGGAAAACGAAGCGTTTTCGGACCTATGTTTATAGGAACGTTTTTCATTATATTCACCAGTAGAACACGTCTTGCAATTCTTTCCGTTTCTTCCTGATACACCCTGTATATAGATTTTTAATACACAAACTTGCAACTTTTCGTTCTCTCTGTACTTATAATTTAGAAGTTATACAAAAACACACCTTATTCCACTCCGACTTAAATTGACCAATAGTAAAGTACTGCGCATGTAAGAAGGGTTTTAATAGAAACGTAGGAACGCCTTTATATATATCCGTGTTTAAAGTTGTTTGATTAAACACTTACAATTTTTTAAATATTTTTAACTGATGTCATGGGGTTGTGGGAAACACGACGTGATTTTCACCCCTTTCAAAAGGTCGGCTTGATTTGAAAATTTGCACACTAATCAAGGACCAATGACAATGCAATATTAATTTTCATGGGAGTAGTAAGTGAGCACTGATCATGATCCCGAGAACACGACGTGATTTTCACCCAGTTCAAAACGTCGGATTGATTTGAAACTTTGCACACTTATCAAAGAACGATGACAATGCAATATTAATTTTGTTGGGTGTAGTAAGTGAGCACTGATCATGGTCCCCAGAACACGACGTGATTTTCACTCCCTTCAAAACGTCGGATTCATTTGAAACTTTGCACACTTATCAAGTACCGATGACAATGCAATATTAATTTTGTTTGGTGTAGTTAGTGAGCACTGATCATGGTCTCGGGAACACAACGTGATTTTCATCCCCTTCAAAACGTCGGTTTGATTTGAAACGTTGCACACTTATCAAGGAACGATGACAATGCAATATTAACTTTTTTGGGTGTAGTAAGTGAGCACTGATCATGGTCCCGAGAACACGACGAGATTTTTACCCCTTTCAAAACGTCGGATTGATTTGAAACTTTGCAAACTTATCAAGGACCGAGGACAATGCAATATTAATTTTGTTGGGTGTAGTTAGTGAGCACTGATCATATTATTTCCATTTGGTTATTTTGTTTTCTCAAAGAATACGTGTTATAGATAATTATCGCCGCACGATACTTAATAGTTGATTATTTGAATTGGGTTCATTAATGGTAACTTTAAATTCTCCCGACAATCCATTATAACTCATTTCTCAGTAGAGGGTATGGAGACATTGAATTTTCTTAACATTACAGTCAATTACTATAAATCGTTTCCTAACACTTACGCTACAAGTTTATATAGTTTTGTGTCTACTATTTAATAAAATATGTGTTTTTACAAATGTCCAAGGTATAAATTATTTCTAAATATACTTAGTTTTTACTTTTAAATAAGTTTTTAAACTGAACAGCAGATATTTAAGTGTGTGTACAGTTCGTACTTTGCTTACGTCTGTTAATAATTAATTATAGGTTAGGCCTAGCCTAAAAATGTAAATTGTGTG
This sequence comes from Philaenus spumarius, assembly GCA_018207615.1. Lineage (NCBI taxonomy): Eukaryota > Metazoa > Arthropoda > Insecta > Hemiptera > Aphrophoridae > Philaenus > Philaenus spumarius. Next base: position 131,303 of record JAGFPH010003809.1, read on the forward strand.
CTTCCTCATTTCGTAAGTTGTGTTAAAAAGTGTACGCCTTTTCCGTGTGGTCTTAAGCACACAATTTACATTTTATTTAGAACACATGGTCACTACAAACAAAAAGATTTAATCGATTACTTAAGTCAATGGGATGAAATGGGATAACCACCAAATAAAAATAAATCCAGCAATAGCGAAGCATTGCCGGGTTCCTTTAGTAATATTATAAAGAGGTAAAGTTTTTTTGTTTGTGTGTTTGTATGTAGGGGTAATCTCTGAAACTAATGAACCGATTGAAAAAATAGTTTTACTAATACAAAGCTACACTATCCTGAGTAACATAGGCTATAATTTATTTCGATAAAAACATTTTTTTTATTTCAATATTTGTAGATTTAGTCGGAAAAAATCTTAGGTTAGGCCTAGACTGGATAAATCAACACATGTATTAACATTTGTTACCATAATTTAATAATTTAAATATGTTTGTGAGAAAGTATGTGCCAGTTTCTGGTACCGTTTATTATTGTAATGTTTAAGTTTCGCATCTAATCAAATATTTATACTGACCTGAAAAAACATCTACTTATTTACAAATAAAATAATTCAATCTTATCGTAACTTGAAGGTTTTTTTTTCATAAAATGTGTACCTACATATACTCTATTTGTACGTGTGATCAATTTTATTTAAATTTGTTGAATAATTTAGAAGAAAATGCATTCAATAGTAGTCTACGTTTGTACTAATCAATTATTTATACAGACCTAGAAAACATCTACTAATTTACGAATAAATTAATTAAATCTTATTCTAACTCATAAATATAATATATAAATAATAAACAAATATTTTTTATGAAAACTAGATATATGAATTTCGTATCTGCCCCAATTTACCGTAAACGTTATGCATAACTTTTTATAGGCCTAATCATTAAAGGATTAAACATTATTGTATGAATTTCCATTTTCTATATTAAAATCAGTAGAATATTTAAACAAATATTTAGTTTTTACTGAACACATGTAGGCCTACCTTGTTAATTTGTATAAAGCATATAAAATAATTTTACATTGTGCTATATGATCGCCTGTATTAGGCTATGTAAACTATTTGATGGATTTTTAACAGTAAAACAAATTTGAATTCATGATGAAATTCTCTATTAAATATCAGATTTAGGCCTAAATACAATAATTTTTAAATGAATTAATAATTAAAAATGTTACGGTTAACAAAAAAATATTATGCGCAAGTTTTATTATTAAAGGGTGTACAAATTATTGTATTTACACCAAAATCTGATATTTCATGGTGAATTTAAATCATTTTTAATATTAACAATCCATCAAATATTTTACATTACACAAGCGATTAACTAACACAATGTAAAATTATTATTTTATACGCAATATAAAAATGAACATGGTATTATTTTGTCCTCAGGAAAAACAAGACTTCTTTTAAAATGTGTCAACCGAAATTAATAAAACTTTACTACATATAAATAATATATCTACAAGTACTCTATAAAAATGAGGTTTCTATATTACTTTTTAAGACCATTTTAACGACTAGGCCTACACAAATTTAAACATATTGCATGGCAAAAATTCTCAAGAGACTTTGGTTTAGTGTATACAAGAATCTGAAAAAATGGTATTTTAAAACACGAATACCTCTGCAACAGTTAATTTGATTTTAATTATCTAAAAAGAAATGGTTTCCCCAATTATTTTTCTATTTCTTCCTGAATTAAAATCCGTTTTAATATTAAAGATCCGAAAAATATTTTGCACAATACAAACGATTATCTAAGGCGATTTACCGATTACATTTACAAACGCTTCAAAAAGGCAAACATGATGTTAGAAAAACGCTTATATCTTATAACCCGTTCATCCAATTTTAAATATCTAAACAAATTTGAATTCCTCATAAAATTTTCTATAAATTATCATATTTGATATAACTCACAAAAAAATATT
>JAGFPH010003810.1:5207-24399 GCA_018207615.1 Philaenus spumarius
TTGTAACGGAAGGTTACAAGAATAAAAATAATAGCTGCTTTTGTTTATCAGCCCCACGTTGGGCGCCATCTTGTAACGGAAGGTTACAAGAAATAAAATAATTAAAATAGCTGCTTTTGTTATTTGGCCCCACGTTGGGCGCCATCTTGTAACGGAAGGTTACAAGAATAAAAATAATAGCTGCTTTTGTTTATCAGCCCCACGTTGGGAAAGCCATCTTGTAACGGAAGGTTACAAGAATAAAAATAAAATGTTAAGTTATACTGTGTTAAAAAAAAATGGGGTTCGATAAAAAGTTCAAAAATAAAAAAAATATGTTTTAAATCAAAAATAAAAATGCTATATGTGGATTATCTAATAACTACTGATATCTCTTCAACACCTCCTTTACCTATTTACCTTAAAAAACAAAAATCGTCGCTCATGTACCACTTAAAATTGCTTATGCACCTCCTAGGCCTATTGCCTCACTACAATAATAATCATCGCCCACCTTAACTCTCCATAACATCTTTCTTTCAACTTCAACGTAGAACAATATTAATATTTCACCTTACTTCAACTCATCTTATTACTATAACCTTAAAACTCACCTTACTTAAATTCACCTTAAAAATCACCTTCACTTGACTCCCATAATCTCAATAATAAAAAAAATAATACTCATGATAATTTGCGATAATCCACATATAACCCTACTTATGCTCTATTTGCATATATTTATTTATAATTACTAATCACTGAAAGATACTTGTTAATTAACTCTATTTTCTTAGGGGCGGGAACCTGGCTAATTAAAGTAATGGCAAAATGGATACACGTGGCTATATAAAGAAATTCAAGGCATTGCGGCAAGACAACAATTGTTTACTCGAACATGATAAAAAATGGATATTTACAGCAATTAAGAAACATAAACATAGTGATACATGTGTACAAACAAGTCAAGAAATTATTTACAATTTTACAAAGTCTCCTGAACCATATCTTAAGTAATGACGCAATAGAAATTAAATGAAGTTAGCTTTTCTATAAATTGAAAAATTTTAATACCTGCAGACAAAAAATACGTCCCATGGCCATTTCTACTTACGGTTTCACTTATTTTATTCGTCGCACTGTTTGTTACCTAGGATTTTTGTAGTAAATTCAATTCACTTCCGAGGCCTACCCCACGCTAGATCCAACAAAGCTCATCGAAAGAATATCCGTCGATAAACAACCAATTCCACATGATCAGCTTAATATTCTTAATCACGTCACCTCCAAAGTACATTTACTTTACATTTTGACCAACTTGTCAATACTTTTTTAAAAGAAAATCACATTTTTCTTGCGAAAACACACGCCGGCTTCATTCAACAAACATGAGCTATAACGCCATATTGATAGAAGACGCTTGCTTGCCTTCCCTTCCAACTTATTCCGAGAAGAAACAGAACGTTCCACTTACGTTCTGCATTCCGTGACATCTGTGTTCTTTTATATACATAGATTGGTCCCTTCTCTCTCTTCCAGCTGCTTTCATGATCACTGTACATATTATCATATTAAGTTTTCGATTTATTAAATTGTGCTCTGTACTGTTGTTATATTCATTTTATTTATTTATTCATCGAACTGTTTATAGTCTTAAATACCGCTTCATATTGTTCGCTTATAACTCACCACTCGTTGAAATAAAGTTTCTGTATAATTTTCACTTTTTACACACGCTCATATATTAATATGTTTTTTAAGTCTGCTTTTACATTACCTACTTTTACAGTCTGCTTTTATGTTTTATTATTTGTAATAAAAAAAATGACTCTACTGTAATTACTTTGCGTCATTAAGAAATGTATTTATATGAAAAAATTAAATGATTAGTATTATTTATGTATTGCGTCATTTATTCATTTAGACCAAATCTCTGTTCCATTAGTCACTATAGGAAACAGCTGATTCATATTTTATTTTATTAATTTCTCTGTGACATGGACATAAGTGAATTTAAAACATTCTTTATTTAATTCAAATAGTAGGCACAGAGTATATCTATGATAAACTTAGTATGGAAAATATTAGGCCTACAGTAGAAAAAATTCAAATTATTATTTTAAATCTCACTCCTATGCCATTCGGATTAGTGGACGTTCGGATTACAGGGGTTCGGATTAAAGAGGTTCTACTGTATTACCATAATATATTAAGTAAATTTGTTTAAAGTTAATTATATAACAGAATTTATGGTAAAAGTTAAAAACCACCGGACTACAAATTTTTTCAAAGTATAAAATCAGCTGTTAGAAGACATGCCATTGAGAAATAGCCTAAGTTTGCTCTGGTTAGTGGGGAGAGAGATGCACACTAGCCCATCATTCTTCCTGCAAATCACCTCCACTCCAGCTCCCTCATTTTATTATTCCCCTTTAGGTAGAACATCTTTCAGTTGAGTGGAAAAGACTATACGAGCTCCTATTCCCTACAGGCAATCAGCTGAGCTATGTATTTTAAATAGATATTTTTAATGGACAAATAACATTTTTAAACTATGTACAGAACTAAAATTCCTTTAAATTTTTGAATTTTCCCCCAACCTAAGACGGTAATCTTTAGAAAAATATAATATGTAGACAAATGTGTGCACAGTTTTCACCTTGTGTTATTTACCAGTTCAAATTATATTTGTGGATTATGAACAATATATTATGTAATTATATTTCAGGTTGATCAACTTAATGTGAATTCAGCCACAGAAGAAGAGTTGATGACTTTACCCGGAATAACTCGGACGATTGCACAAAATATTGTCGAGTATCGTCAAGCCATTGGACGTTTCAACAAGGTTGAAGATTTGGCATTGGTTTCCGGAGTAGGGGCTGACCGTCTACATATTATTCGACCAGAGATCTGTGTCCATCGTCGGAAAACTGCAAGGTAATCGACGGACACAATTTAATATTATTCAATTTAATGTAATTAATTACAGTTGCAACGATAGGCGTTGCAAAAATAAAAATATAAATTCTTTTGTTTTTTTTTAGCCCCACGTTGGGAGCCATTTTGCAACGATATGCGTCGCAAAAATAATAAAAATGTATGTTATAATGAGTAAAAAAAAATGAGGTTCGGTAAAAAGTTCAAAAATTAAAAAAAATGTTTTAAATCAAAATAAAAACGCTATATGTGGATTATCTAACAATTATCAATATCTCTTCATCACCTCCTTCACTTATTCACCTTAAAAACAAAAGTCGTCGCTCATGTAATACTTAAAATCACTTATATACCTCATAGGCCTATTGCCTTACTTCAATAATAAATCATCACCCACCTAAACTCTCCATAACATCTTTCTCCCAACTTCAACGTAGAACAATATCATATTTTTCACCTTACTTCAACTCACCTTACCTTTAAAACCTTAAAAATCACCTTCACTTAACTCCCATAATCTTAATAATAAAAAAAAATAATAATCATAATGTTCGCGATAATCCACATATAGCCTCACTTATGCTCTGTTTGCATATATTTACTTGTAATTATTAATCACTGAGAAATATTTGTTAATTAATTCTATTTTCTCAGGCGTGGATACCTGGCTATTAAAGTACTAGCTAAAATGGACATTCGTGGCTATATAAAGAAATTCAAGGCATCGTGGCAAGACAACTATTGTTTACTCAAACATGATTGAAAATGAACATTTACAGCAATTGAGATAGTGACACATATATGTTGTAGTTAAATGTTTTCCTGAGGCTCGTGGGTCTTCATAATCCATGGTCCAACACCTTTCGGGAAAGCCTGAAGGACCTCTGGCGAGAAGATTTCCCTGTCTAATCCTTCTTTAAATAGGAAATGTGTTTTTATTTATTTTTGAAACCCGACTTATTAATCTTGTGTATATAGTGCTAACACTATTTGTTTGTTGTAGGCTCAAGCTACAAATTGACACAGAACTAATTAATAAAAGTCATGTATATAACAATACTAACATTGAATTACTAATATGACAAAGAAATTACCAGTGCTACCATAACCACAAGAGTCAACTTAGTGAAGTGTTATATTCGGAAAGTGTGTTGTTTTGTTTTTTAAATTTGTGTAAAAAAGTGCTTCGTACAAGAAGGCTTCATGCTTATATAGGCAAAGCCTTTGGTTTCAAACCACAAAAGCCACCGGCAAAGAACAAAAAAAAAAAAAAAAAAAGTACATGATGTAACTCCATGTTAAAGGATGAAATTATTAACATAATAAAATCAGTTTAAATCACAAATATTACTTATATTGCTGCGTAAACAGGCAATTGGTTAAAATTGTGCACAGTTTATTTGGAAATAAATGTTGAGAAGGTAAGCCTACTCTGTTGACCACCAAAGGAAAAGGCTTAAGAATGTAGGAGAGAATGGAATGAAAGATTGGATTGTATAATAACATCTTAACATTAAGTTTAAAACAGACTGTTAGAGTAAATTATAACTTGGCAAGAAAAATTACCTTATAGAGGCAAAATGAAAGTGGTTAGGTTAAGCATTATATTAAATTTGCATTCATGTTAGTTGTTTTTTTTTTTTTTTTAAGGAATCTGTTGCTAAACATTCTAGCTTATTTAATTTATAGCTTTTATTGTTAATGTATCAAACATTTTTGTTAGGATCAAAGTAATTTTTAGTCTTTTACCGTATTTCCAACTATAAATATGTTCTTTGATTCAGGTAATGCGTACATATAATAAATAAGGTTCACACCTATCTGTTCTGTCTAGTGGTATATCACTCTCTTCTTAAAGGTTACTGCGGTTTCAAAAGTGTATGGTTTCATCATCAGACCGCACAATCAGTCAATTTTCTCGATGGAGGTACCATACAGTTTAAACACACTTAAACATATCACACAACACAATTAATGTACAAAAACACAGACAAATCAAATTTATTTTTGTCCAAAATAACATAGCGGTATAACTTGTACACCAGTCAAGCCTAGATGCCTTTAGTAGAACCTCGTTAAGTCAGTTCAACTACACTTGATTCCACGTTCACCTTGCAGTACAGGTCTTACAGGAGAATAGACATGCTACTACCATTACAGGGAACATCACATTTATTGTCATGTGGGTTGCGTCAACTGTACGAGTGTTTCATGATAGTTGATGTTTTTTAGTTGGCTAGTACCGCTGAGACTGTCGTATGGATGACATAGCTTATGGGCGCTCTGTACTGCACGGTGAACGTGAAATCGAGTGTAGGACTAGAGCCAGTCTATTTTAATGCAAATCCGGGTTAACCAGTGAATGTGAAAGAAACAATAAAATAAAACATGACAAAAAAATAATGCATCAACTAGTATTTTTAATTTATCATTTTTGACTTTACACCGATTATCTCAACTGTCCTTTGAAACAAAAGTTATCAATATTGTTCCTACTTTTCCTCCAATCAGAGACGATCGTAGTTTCTGCTCCGAACTAAGTAACAATCTTCTTTACCGGTTCACCTTTATCTATTCCAAACAATGCCTCCATTATGACAACAAATTGCAAAAATTGTGTTGTACATATCTGACACAATGATAACAAAACAGACAAACACAAGTAAGAATGTAGCACAATTAAGTGAACCCGGGACAAGTGCAGTAGTGTTGTCTGTGATGATAGCTGGTTATGCATCCTGCTGACGCTTAAAAATCTAATTCATATTGTATTTTGCGTTTTCATACTCAGCATAACTTTCTTCAAACCAATCTGGGTTATTTGGAAATCCGGGTTAAAACGGGCTGAGTTACCAGCGTTCTACTGTATATGTAAATAAGTGATTCGGAGGATGTATAATATTATAATAATAATGTTTATATGTTCAATGAGCCCCTACCTCTTGCATAACTATATTATATAGTTACCAGGAAACGGAATGGCTGAGATGTTAAAGGCACTCGTCCAGTTTGATATAGTTGGAACTTCCAACACGGTTCTGTATGTTTGAAGCTGCTTCCCCACCTCCATTGGTCTTCTATAAATTAGGATAACGATATTAAGCAAAAAAATGATAGGAACACTTACCAGTTTAGTTTTGTCATAAATGAGTCGCATCAAAATCTGCTACCCTTAACCCTGGAACTGCCAGAAGGTCATGCATAACCCTCTCTCAGGCGCAGAACGCAACAATTTCGAACATTTGCGAAAATTTGCATATATTTGCATAATCGATAATTTATCCCACTTAGAATCATCCGATCGTAATAAAACTGGCACCATTGGAAAGGAAATGAATTAAACTTTAATTTTTGTATTTACAACTTTTTCGTAAAACGTATATTTACATACGTAATCATCGTTTTAAAATATGCACATCGGTCTACAGCTCTTTCCGTGCGCGAATGTGCATACAATTGTACTGTTATTTCCCACTTCTTCAACGTTTAAGACCATCTACAATAATATTTCTTTTGCAATTATAACGATACCATTGGATTCGTCAAGATTGTATCTTTCTGTTGGTGTCTTCCAATCAGATGTCACTATAAAACTAGTATTTTTTCCAAGAATTACTGTAAACCCTTGCGATTGGACAGTTTCTCAACCAGTGAAACAGCCCATTTGTCAAGTGATTTTACGCCTACCTTATCAAATGTTTTGACAGATTTCTTTAAACCATTTTGTACAGCAAAGTCTGAAGTTTGTAACGGTGGGAAGTAATCCAGAAATAACCGGTTTGTTGTCTGTCTAGACGACAGTTGAAATGTACGTTCTAGTGAGAAAGTCTAGCGCGTGGGTTCTCACGTTATTCAAATGTCCCATCCTATACGCAGAGTGTAGGGTAGCGGCTTTTCATTAGATTGATGTCATTTTGTTATTCAAATAAATATAACTCAAACACTTTTGTGAACTAAGGAAAGACAAGTATACCATTCTTTTCTTTGATTTATCCTCTACACTTTGTTATAATAATATTTCGTTTTTGGGCAAAGCATATATTAGTAAATGACGTTACAATCTAGGCCTAGGTTTGTTACCAGTCGTGTACTTGGAACATAAACACTATTTTTTTCAAAATAAAAAATTTGAAATTGATAAATGTTTTTATACAGTTCTATTTAGAACTAAATTACGAAACTTTTTTACGCTTACGAAAAAAATACAAAAAATGTTTACTACTTGTTATGTAGGCCTAAAGTTGAACTTTTTCCTTTCATTACTGAACATTTTTTGTTTTTTGAGCTAATAACTTTTACAATTTCAAAATAAACTAATTTTTAGTGGCATATTTGAATTCTTTGAAGTTTCTTCTACAAAAAAGCTATTGAACACTTTTGGATTGGGGTTCATTTACTATTTTTGGCGAATTTTTAAAAATATGCTTGAAAAACACTAAAAACGGGCTGGCCAATTTTCGCTATAGCATTGCCAATTCTAGGGTTAAACAAATGTGCATTTATCAGGCTATGTAGTGATTTTGTGACCAAAGTGAAACAAAAGTTTATTTTCAAGCGCTTTTTTAGCGGAATTACAATATTTTACATGTAATAACAGACGTTAGCTTATAAAATAAATTAAATTTTCAGCAGCTGTTCCTCGTCAAGAGCTCAGTCGATGGACAGCCTGGCAAGCAATGAAGATTCATCAAAGACATCCACATCTGTAGACATTAACTCTGGTAGTGTGTTTGCCCTGATGTCTGTGCGTGGTATTAACCAAGAGTTAGCTGCTAACATTGTAGATTATAGAGAGCGTAGAGGGCCTTATAGTAACCTTGAAGATCTGCTGAAGGTGTGTTTTTACATTGTAATAATTTAGTTGTAATCAAGCTGTGTTGCAGGAACTAAATCTTTCTTGCCATTTAGGACGTTCTATTCCGTCTGAAAATTTAGTATCAGTAAATGTTTACATTCTTTTGGATATTTGTCATAATTTGTGTTTGAAAAATACAAGGGAGTCAAATAGAATCCGGACTTTTGCTCCTCGTCTTCTCAAATAATCTTGAGGGCTAGCTGATTAGGGCGTTAAAAATCAATATAAGTGAGGGAGCTCACTTGGTGTGCTGTTACTCTATATTCCTTCCTCAGTAAGCAAGAGGTTTCATCACCTGTTGCGGAAAATATTATAAATTTTTTTTAATGAAAGGCAAACCATCGGGAATGTTGTCTTGCTGTTTTTGGACACGATACAATTTCTGTCCAAATTGTTTGATTGGGCCAGCAAGCTTTAAAGTGAAGGAGAAAGTATGGAAATGAAAGTCATGATTTTTGGACAGGCCAAATCTCACAGATGACAAAACTTGTGCGATAGGTTTGTGATAATCTGGTCTTTTGTGGCGGTTGGTTGGGCTGGTTTACACAAAAGCTATACTTTATGGAAGACATATTATATATGGTGTATAATAATTTATTTGTGCCTCTGTATTAACCTAACAAGTTTCAAATGGTTTATGTTTAGTAAAAGAGGTTGTCTACCATACTTCAAAAGTCATGATCTGTGTTCCGAGGTCACTAATTTATTTGTAATTTGAAAAAAAAATCTGAATGTGAATCCCAAAAATCTATGAAATTATTCAACTGAAGAGCTTAATGTTGATAAGATTGTATATCTTGTGCAAAACATGAGGCAACTTGAAAATAACATTCATTTAGTGAAGAAAAAAATCAAGTGTACTGTATAGACCTACTTTCTAACAAATTATAAATTGTTGTTTGGTTCTCACATGTTAATAGAAATCATTTCTTTTAAACTTAATTTGTACATAGTAACAGATTGTTTAAACTTTGTTAAGAATGTAAAACATATTTTTTAGACATCAGTTATTATAAATAATCTTCAACAAATAACAGCTTTATTACTTTTGTAACCAAACACCAAAATCAAGACAGCATTGTGATGTGACAACATCTGTTTAGTTAATTTTGTTATACCCAACAGGTTACAAATGTAACGTGCTGCCACTATGCAAACCGTTTACAAACAAATTTATTAATGAAAAATAAAAAAAAATGAAAAATAAAAATTTAATTTGGACAAAAATATTTCTGAGTTATTTTTAATAAAAAAAATACCTTTACTGTGTAACAATTATTTATTATATCCTATCTTCAATCCATTGACTTTATTTATTTAATTAAATTGTCACTTTATATATTATAACACCTTATTCCCTTATTCAAAATAAAAACAATCAAACATAACCCCTAAATTGAAGTTAGGTTATGTTATGATCATATCTGTGACTCAACAGTTGATCATTGAATATCTGTTACACATCAATCTATTGTATCTGTGCGTACAGTTGAGCTGCGCAGGACTGATCATCCCAGAAATACGCCATCTATGTTTCACCACAGAGTACATACCTCCAAAACGTACCATCCACGATATCAACTGTCGCCATTTTGTTTCACTTATAAAGAAAAAAACTGTAATTGAATTTATAATTATAAGAAGGTTCGTTTACCATAAAGTACTTCTGGAAAGGAGAAAACTCAAATTAAGAAATCATAGTAGTTGGCATGAATTTTTTAATGCGTCATTCTAGTTTGCAAACATACAAATAAATGAATAAATTATATTGGCAAATCATTACCATGCTTACCAAATTCAGACACTCAAGCATACATACTAATTAACAACCTTTTCATTCTAAACCTATAACAACTTATCTTATTAAAATATTCAAATGCAGACTTAGTTAAACTTAATTTATTACTTACGAATCTTTGTTTTATAGTGCACTTTTGAAATGAATTTAAAAAAGAGAAAAAACTTATAACACCTTTGAAATTATTTTAGAATAAAAAACCCCATTACTTTTTAGTTCGTAGCACTCTAGCCTCGTCGTATTTGATTCACTGGAACACTCGTTGAAAGATCTTTATGTAAAAATGTTGAAATCAGGCCATGCCATTTCTCAAAACTTTCAGAGTTAATTCTCTCGCACTACATCACGCACAGTCTTACATTGTTTTATAAAAAGGTGCACGACACTGTCTCTACTTTCGTTAAAACATAGTTTAGCGGTAATTATACCTCAACTACCGCTAAAAACCACTTTGTGAAAACATTTCACAAGACTGCCTGCCAACAGGTCTACACTCTATCAAATCTGTTGCACAATGAGCTGGAGGCTTCTTCTTTGTTAGCGTTCTTTTCCTCTATGTGACGTCATATCACGTGATAAAAGCCAGGGGACCGCAAATATGTCTCCCTATATCGACTTATGATTAGTACCAACATCTCAGACCAAAATTCTGTCTCTGTCACAACACCATAGATAAATCGCACATACTACCAACATAATATATCAAGTTTAATTCCTTCAATGTCTGTAATAGTCTTTTAATATTTATTACTCATGGGCTAGAAATTCAGTGAATCACTTCTTCAACCTTCCCCAACACTGTTCAATATTTTTGTATTTTGAAACATCGTGAATTACCATTGAATAGTTTAAACAAGATTGAATTCAAATTTGAAGTTACTATTATGTAAGATTTATTTTGAATTATTAATTAATGTCTGCATTTCCCTTTGAATTTCTATGTTTATTAATTTTCATGAAATACTTAAATCTTTTAAATTAGGCTAAATGTCCAAACTTTACCTTACGACCCCTTTTACTTTATACTCTTATTTTAATGTTTAAAAACCCTGAAACTCACATATATTACACAAAACATAAGACTTTGTGGTGTTTTATTAACTAGATAGTTAATGTTAGTTCTATAATATGTGTGCAGTGTGCAAAATAGTTGATCACAAGTTATGAGTTTAAACCCAGTGTACAGTGTAAAGGGTTTCTTAATAGACATAGGGTGTTTTTATATCTTTGTTAGTTATTCAGTCAAATTCCTCAACTTTGTTCAAAAGAATGTTTTATTCTTTAGTAAAAAACTAAATTATGGGTTTGTTTTGTTCCAGAAAATGGTAGTACAATAAAAAATGTATTACTTCAAAAAATTATTTGGTCTTTAAATGAATAGACCCTTAAATAAAATACGTAGATTGAGCTGAACTATAATAATAGGTAGAACACTCACATTAAAATTACTAGTGCAGATAACGTCACATGATTACAGCCACTAGTGCTTATATATTCATATATTTTAGGTCAGAGGTGTGAATCCTGGACTTCTTGGTGCTATCCGTTCACAATTAATTATCGGTCCTCCTCATCCAGATACCCCACAGCCTGTTGCTAGGAAAGTATCAAATGGTTCAGCATTTGCCAGAACTTTCTCACTAGCAAATTCAAGATTTTCAGGTAATATAATAAATAATGCTCGAGTGTTTAGAAAGTAAGTGTACACAATTTCAGAACGTTGTATGTTACAAAAATTGACAACTCATTGAGAACTGAGCTTGTACGAGAACTGAGCTTGTACCTAATAACCATAAAGACTAGCAGTTTTTGCAAAAAATACTATAATTGTATATTTAATATAAATATTAAAAACAAATTTTTTATGAAACTTTGAAAAGCGTTGAATTTATAATAAATATAAAGCTGAAATACCACTGCCTGACTCACTTATCACAGTATCTCGAAAACCATACCCCCTAGGAATGTGAAATTTGGTACACATATTGCTCATAGGCCCTAGAGGAGCACTAAGAAAGGATTTTGAAATATTTCGTGTTTAAGGGTTGAAACAACCCCTAAAACCATAAATATTGTTTGTTTTCTATTTCAAAAACCATATGGCCTAGGGAAGTGGAATTTGGTACACATATTGCTCATGGGAATTAGATTTGCACTAGGAAAGAATTTTGAAATAGTTTGCGTTTAAGGTTGAAACAACCCCTAAAAGTATAAATATTGTTTGTTTTATATCTCAAAAGCTATACTGCCTAGGAACGTGGAATTTGGTACACAAATTGCTCATAGGTGCTAGAGGTACACTAAGAAAGGATTTTGAAATATATTGTGTTTAAGGGTTGAAACAACCCGTAAAACCATAAATATTGTTTGTTTTATATCTCAAAAACCATATGGCCAAGGAACGTGGAATTTGGTACACATATTGTTCATATGCCCTAGAGGTGCACTATGAAAGAATTTTGAAATATTTCACGTTTAAGGGTTGAAACAACCCCTAAAACCATAAATATTAATTGGTATTCTGTCCATAAAGCTAGAGATCTGAAATTTGGCTATCAATCTTTGAAAAGCATTGAATTTAGTAATAAGTACATAATCGTATCCATACTAAGTGGTTCCATTCAAATGTTTTAAGTGAAGTTGTAAACATAACATTAAAACCGCATCTGTTTACATAATTCCTAATTTCTGTAATAATTTTTAATTTATGTAGAAAATCACAGCAATTTAGTAAGTCGATTGTTTATTGAAAGTGAGATGTAAAACCTAGATTTTTATATTCAACTAGAAATGTTAATATTTTTCTTCTTTTAAATTAAAGTAAAATGTTATGATAAAACCTGTAACAATATGTTCCAAATTAGTTATTTTGCAACCAAATATCTAAAACATGTGTAAGCGTCTCACCTTAATTAGCTAGTCCAGTGTATACTATATAAAATATTAAATAAAAAAACAAATACAGTAGCATTCTCCATAAATGTGATGCAGGCTACATTTCTTCAATAACAGCTTTTAAATTTTAATATGTCCTACAAACAATAACCACAAAAAGTAAAGTAAAAAATATCAATTATTGATAAGTAAATACAAATTCAGCTTAATGTATGAGTGAAATTTAAAATAAATAATGTCTGAATAACTCTGTAATTTGTAGAGCCTCAAATATAAATAATAATGCAACATTAAATACAAAATTATTTTACTGATTTATTTAATCAGACTACTATTTCCACACTATTGCTAATTGTGTAGTCTGTTATTACTAATTCAATTGGCAATATTGTTTAATATTTTTATAGGCCTATATAAAACAAAGAAAGATAAGTATAGGCCTAAGAGTGCCTTTCAAATTAATCCCAATTTTCTAAATTATTTTATTAATTACTTCATTCCGTCTCATTATAGTCTGTAAACAAAGACTTGCCTTGATATTCTACATTGATAGCCAAGCTAACGATCTGACGAGCTGGTTTATCTGATTACGCAAACCTACTGTAATTAGTGAAATATTTTAACAGTTTTTAATTTATTTATTTCATGTCCATAAAGGTTTAAACTTTATATTCAGTTTTCATATAGATCAAAAATAACTACTATGGGATGAAGTTGTGTTGTTTATTTATTAAAGTCATATTTTCAAACTTAGTATGTTAACGTTAAATCAAAATTGATTTGAAACTATTCCACTGACTCATTTTTAAAGTTTTTAATCTTGAAGATCTGTCAAATTCGTATTTGAAATATGGCCTTAGTTGAAACTAGTCTGTAATTTCATTAGTTTTTAGTGTAATGGTCATTACACATTACCTACATGTACAGGTATTTTTAATCTTAAAGATCTGCTCAAATTCGTATTTGAAATGTGGTCTTAGTTGAAACTAGTCCGTAATTTTATTAGTTTTTAGTGTAATGGTCATTACACATTACCTATGTGTATAGGTATTTTTAATCTTAAAGATTTGCTGAAATTCGTATTTGAAATATGGCCTTAGTTGAAACTATAATTTCATTAGTTTTTAGTGTAATGGTCATTTACACATGATCTATGTGTACAGGTATTTTTAATCTTAAAGATTTGCTAAAATTCGTATTTGAAATATGGCCTTAGTTGAAACTAGTCTGTAATTTCATTAGTTTTTAGTGTAATGGTCATTACACATTACCTATGTGTACAGGTATTTTTAATCTTAAAGATCTGCTGAAATTCGTATTTGAATTATGACCTTAGTTGAAACGAGTGTGCAATTTCATTAGTTTTTAGTGTAATGGTCATTACACATTACCTATGTGTACAGGTATTTTTAATCTGATACCTATATTGGGTAGGAGAACGGAAGCCACAGTTGAATGGATACACACCTGTAAAGGATATATTCGACATGCTGTCGGCATACTCCCAGAGACCTTTGGTTGATGAGATGTTCAACAACGCTCGCAACGGACGCTCTGCTTTACGACTGGCATCGTGGAATCTTCACTGCATGTCTTTGGACAAAGCGGAGAATCCTGGAGTGCGGGAAGTAGTTTGCAGGACTTTACTTGAAAACAGGTAAATTTAAATAGTACTATAGTATATATAACCTGTCTGAACCCTCTGATATCAGGCCTACCTATCAATAATAAAAAAATTTACATTTATAAAAATAGGCTAGTCAGTTGAAATATACACTATCAACTAGTGCTATGAAGTATGAATGAAGTATGTGTGAATGAGGCACCCCTTGTCAACAGACTGCCTTTGCTAATTAACTTCAGTTGTGACGTTTCCATCTGCTTGTGTTCTACAAGCGATTTTTGTAATTTTTGTTGTAAAAAGAGACTAGGCCATACAGTAAAGTAGTTTATATTATATACAATATCATATTTACAGTACATTTTTATTTGTGGATCCCTTTAACTGCTATACAAACGTGGCAGTAAAATATTGAAAATGTTATATTTAAGTTTTTTTAATTCAAACACTGAAAGAGGGAGTTCCAGCGAAAAGAATAGCAGTTGAAATTGGAGTGGGAAAGAGCACAGATAGTGACTGTAAAGAAAGTGAGAATTACATTTTTATTTTATACACTATATTTGGAACGCAATAAAAAATTTAATATTTCTAAAACAAATTAAATAACACATTTTACAAGAGATTTAAGTGTGTTAGTATTACTAACAGAAAAACTGCTGCAAAAATTACATTAGGCTCATCTTATTACGTAGTACTGATTTGGCTTATGATTTATGGCCAAGTTGTCCCGATTTTTTGTTATCTGAATCCTCCTGGCACCACATTTAAGTCGGATTTGTCATGTTGTATTCTACTTGGTTATATTTGTAAATAATATTAATAAGAGTACTAGTTACTTTAGGGATGACTATGGAGATACATGATAGAATAACCTTGAACACTGAATCTCACAACTAAAACATTTATTACTGAAACCCGTTTCAACGATCTTCAGTGGTGCTCGAGCTACAATAATCAAACTACAATTATGTATTACAGTTAAAGTTTGATTATTGTAGGATGTGCATCACTGAATATGACGAACGACATTGTCGTTGAAACGCGTTTGAATATTGAGTGTATTAGTTCTTAGATTCTGAGTATTAAGTATACTTTCTCATAAGTCAAGCTCATTATTTAACCCACTAACGGCCACGGTTAAAGCTAAAATTGGCCAGCCCGTTTTTAGCGTTTTGCAAGCATATTTTTAAAAATTCGCCAAAAATAGTAAATGAACCCCAATCCAAATGTGTTCAATAGCTTTTTTGTAGAAGAAACTTCAAAGAATTCAAATATGCCACTAAAAATAAGTTTATTTTGAAATTGTAAAAGTTATTAGCTCAAGAAACAAAAAATGTTCAGTAACGAAAGGAAAAAGTTCAACTTTAGGCTTACATAAAAAATAGTAAACATGGAGTAAATAGTAAACAGTAAGCGTAAAAAAGTTTCGTAATTTAGTTCTAAATAGAACTGTATAAAAACATTTATCAATTTCAAATTTTTTATTTTGAAAAAAACAGTTTTTATGTTTCAAGTACACAACTGGTACCTACCTAGGCCTAGATTGTAACGTCATTTACTTATATATGCTTTGACCAAAAATGAAATATTATTATAAGAAAGTGTAGAGGATAAATCAAAGAAAAGAACGGTGTACTTGTCTTTCCTTAGTTCACAAAAGTGTTTGAGTTACATTCGTTTGAATAACAAAAAGACATCAGTGGAATAAAAACTCCCGAGCTAACACGTGCTTGTAGGTCGGACCATTTGAATAGCGTGGGAACAAACGCCCGAGGCGATCTCACCACAACGTAACTTTCCACTGCTGTCTAGACAAACACAAAACCGGTTTTATCTGGATTACTTTACACTGTTCGAAACGTCAGACTTTGCTCTACAAAATGGTATAACGCAATCTGTCAAAAGATAAGGCGTAGACTTTACAATATCTGTTGACAAAATGGCCTGTTTATTGGTTGAGAGACTGTCCAATCGCAAGGGTTTACAGTATCTCTTGTCTGAAACACTAATTGTACTGTGACATCTGATTGGAAGACACCAACAGAAAGATGAAATCACGACGAATCCAACGGTATCGTTAGAAATGCCAAAGAAACATTATTGTAGATGGTGGGAAACGTTGCAGAAGTGGGAAATAACAGTACAATTGTGCGCAGATTCGCGCGTGGAAACAGCTGTAGCCCGATATGCATATTTTAAAACGATGATTACGTATGTAAATATACGTTTTACGAAAAAGTTGTAAATACAAAAATTGAAGTTTAATTCATTTCCTTTCCAATGGTGCCAGTTTTATTACGATTGGATAATTTTAAGTTTGTTAAATTATCGATTATGCAAATATATGCAAATTTTTGCAAATGTGTGAAATTGTTGCGTTCTGCGCCGTGTAACCTGGTGTTGTGGTGTTCTATGGCCGTTCCAGGGTTAAAGAATACCCTTCACTGACTCTAGAAGTGCAAATCAGAACCATCATCGGCAAAATAGTTTAAACCTCAAAACTTTCAGATGCTACTTCAAGTTATCTAACCTTAACCATTTTTATATACAATTTGGCCAATACTAACAATAACCATAGTAAATTAACACTTTATATGCAAAATAAATCGATTTTGCAGCATTGCCGGATATAATTTTTTACAATATTTGTAACATCTTCAGTTTGTTAAAGATAATATGTTTCAATCAAACACATAAGTTTTATATTTTAAAAGAGCAAATAATATTTTGTGTTTGTAACCTAAAATATGAGAGCAAGTAATAAATAAAACTTAAATCATAAAGACAGTGGCGATAAACTGAACAGCGTCTGTGAATCTGGACTTTGATCCAAGGTATACAACTGAAAAGTGATCCAAATGGATCAGAAGTGACATAAAAAAACATTCATACAACAAATATATAACCACCAGTGGAGGAATAATTTAGGTTGGTATAGTTTAGCAAGGTATAGGAAGGTTGTAAATTTCAGTTTGATAAGATAGCAACACTGTTACAAATGTGTAAATGGTAAGGGGTTTGGGTTTAGCAATAAATAACTAAATGAATCACCAGCTGGTATGTAAGAAAATTTTATAAGTTTATTTGTTAGATGTACTTATATGTTTTTTCTTTAAATGTGGTTTAATAAATATCTTAAGTTTTCTTTTTAAACAGTTTCTTGGCTTGGTAATTTCTGACACCTTACATCACTATACCAAATTAACACTTTAAACAACGTGTTCTCTCTGAGATAAGAAAAAGTACAAAAAACTAGTAAAGTAGTTCTGATGAAACCTTTAATAGACCAGTTAATAAAATTAACTAATTTTTAAATGGTGTTCTCAAGTGGGGAGTTAACCCACTTTTTGCACAATTTTCATTACAAAATGGCGCTCAATTATGGGGTTTAAAGAAGGAAAGGTTTGTTGAGTGTTATGAGATAGAGAGATGGACATTTAATAAGTTTATGTTGTAAATAATAGATTTTGTTGATTTTTATTAATTTCCAGTAATACTTAATTCGTTGTGTTAACTTGAAAGCAGATTTTAATTTGTGTACTTGTGTTGCTTTTTCATGATAATAACAGTATTAAATACAACAAATTTTGTTGTTTGTATTTTAAACAGATTACATTATTTTTATTATTATTAATTGCATTTCAGGTTTTCTCTCGTGGCTGTGCAAGAAATTGAAGACAATGGAGCTTTGGAAAGGGTAATTGTTATGCATTCTTTAAGTTAATAATTAATGAAAAATTAAATAACTTATAAAATTGCATGGAGAACAGTTTAAGCTACAGTTCATTTTCCGAATCCCAGACCAAATTGACCTTTTGATAGATAAACTTTGTCATTAAAAAAATTACTGCATTTGTTAAATTATGTATTATTTATCAGAGGAAACTCGTGACTATATCGCCCGACTTTAAGATTTACATAATAAAATAACTAGGGGAAACCCCTGCGTGCTTCGCACACCAACCCCTTTGGAACCTTCTATACTCATAATCACATCCGTTCTATTCACTCTTAAAAATTCTCATAACAAGCCTACTTCTGACATCCTTTACCGCCACAGCATGCACATCTTTATGAAAATTTTGTGTTCTATATATATGCAGAACGATACAGCACGGAATAAACAATTTCCGTCTACCATGAAAAGAATTATTTCGAACTCGTTAAAACCAAGTATCATTTATTATAACATCAATAGTTCAATAATTACAAAGCAAACACATAAAAAAACATACGGTACGCTTGAAGCACAAACCTAGAATAACGGTCGTTACACAATTCCAGTTCAAGCCTGCCAACTCACACTTAACTGAAGCCACGCCCCCAACAATCACTCTGAGCATGACCAGTAGCGGAGTCGACGGCACAATACACAACGCAAGTGGAATTTTTTGGTGACCCACAAACGCAAGCGTAGACATTTTCCAAAAAAAATTTTTCAAACTAACTACACCACTCGATAGAAAATTGAATTTCAAATATTTTCCTCGCTTACTACATCGACAGCACTGATAGTTCTTGAAAAACTTTGGTTTGATCATTGTCATAAAATGTTCAAAATTTAGATTTTATATAACTAGAAAACTACTATAAGAGATAGAAGGGTACTGTAAGCGGCTTAAATGTTTAGCTCTTTCGATTGAGATATCAATCAACCTCGTACCTTTTTTAGTTTTTAAAATAAATCCATAAAACAGAAAAAAATTCATAAAATAAGAATTTTATGCCCCGAATGCTCAAAAACAATTTCAATGCTTGATGACATATCTAGAGATAAAAAGTCACCCATTAAAAAAAATGATCAAAATCGGTCCATTAGGAGAGGCTGTGGGCGATTGGAAATAGGTTTTTAACAAAACTCTTTTAATAAAATAATTCACTTTTTAGCAGCTAGTTTACATTCTTTATTTAACCAACTATGAAAACTAGAATGTCAAAAATTCTTTGGATTTAGTGGAAAAATCAAACCTATAAAAATAAGACATAAACAGAATTTAATATCACTCGACATCACCAACATGTACACCAACATCTCGATAGAAGACATTGATGATTTTAAAAGTGAAGTTGGTTGATAATAGGCACATTAGAACGTGAACCCGTC